>WBZZ01006471.1:0-20000 GCA_019918135.1 Paulinella micropora | reverse complement strand
CTATGGAAAAAACTCTGCACAAAAGTTTGTGAAAACCGACCGGCATGATTTCGCATTTCCTTCCTAGTACGTACTCTCAACTCATGTCATCCCTTGCATGTTTCTGCTGCAACGTGTTTGTTGAAGCTATAAATGTCATTTCCTAACATTGCACGACCCAGCTTAATCTATTTTTCACAAACCAGCAATTCGATGAAACTCGTTTTTGGATTGCTGTTTTGCAAACTTTTGTGCAGAGATTTTATTGAGAGCATGACATTTCGAGAAGATGTAACAGCATTCCCGCTCTTTTCCCAGCTCAGAATGAGCGGGAATGCTATTCTTTTCTTCTGTACACAACAATCTGTATAAAAAAATAAAAAAACTCTGCACAAAGGTTTGTGAAACTGACCGGCATGATTTTGCATTTCCTCTTCAATATATTATTATTATTATTATTATTATTATTATTATTATTATTATTATTATTATTATTATTATTATTATTATTATTATTATTATTATTATTATTATTATTATTATTATTAACATACCGGCCCGTCTGGAAGTGTTGGAACTGCCCTTGCGGGGGTGTCATTAGAGCTTATCGTCAATTCTTCGTACTCCCCTCACGGGTGAGACGATGGAGGCGCATGTGCAGAAATGCATTAGCCATTGACAGAGAAGCACTATTATTATTATTATTATTATTATTATTATTATTATTATTATTATTATTATTGGACACCGTGATAGCCCAGTGGTCAAGTTCTACCATCTGGGCCCTGTCGCCAGTTCGATTCCCGTCGGTGCCACCAGTATTTTCATTGAACATACCGGTCCGTCTGGAAGTGTTGGAACTGCCCTTGCGGGGGTGTCATTAGAGCCTATCGTCAATTCTTCGTACTCCCCTCACGGGTGAGATGATGGAGGCACATGTGCAGAAATGCATTCGCCATTGACTGAGAAGCACTATTATTATTATTATTATTATTATTATTATTATTATTATTATTATTATTATTATTATTATTATTATTATTTAGGGAGTACATAGGCCATTGGTCCTTTTCAATGGCTGATTGGTATAAAGCTCCTAGAGTAATGTTCTATGCAGTCACTTCCTTTATTCCACCGATTGGTGTGGAGACTTTCCTTATGGAATGGAGGACTGGATGCACATGGCCTTTTGGCTCAGCAATTGGCAGGAGATACATACATTATTATTATTATTATTATTATTATTATTATTTTTATAATATAGCATAGTTTAAAGAGGGGAGTATAGATACTAGCTTTAGTATAACTAGCTAGTGTGTGTGGCCTTCTATCAGTGAGCCTTTCTCTGTCCTTTTTTTTTTGAGTGATTCCCTCTAACGGGAAGCGCTGCCATTTTTTTCATGTGTATTTCAAACTTTAGGTATGCCATGCTGAGGGCTAGCAAGGCGCCGATATATGTGGCACACCGTGGTGGTGGCTACGGAGTCTTTGCTAATATTATTAAATACCTTCCTCCTTCTTTTCAGCTTGGGCTCCTCGAACCAGGAGGAAAGTCTTTGCGTGCTGCAGATCATGCTGCATTTTCTGATCATTTCACTATGAAAATTGGGAGTTCCCTGCAAACAGGGATGCATCCAATTAAATTCATTAACGAATCGAGCAGGAATGCAATCCATCTCATCAACTCTTCATCGCAAGGGTTCAACAAGCTCGACGAGGACACTTGCCGACCGAACGTGAAGGTAAATTATGTTAGTTGTTACATACATCCATGCAATGTAAGTTTTTGTTACGTGTGTTGTATTTTTTCTATAAATATTGTTGTAAATAATGTCAGGTCAGCAAGGGTACTCCTATTGTGACTGTCACCACCGCAATATCGAAAGATCAAGAGATTTTGCTCAGCTATGCGCCTAATCCAGACCTAGAGATAGCTAGGCTGCCAAGCGATGCACATCTGGTCTGGTTGAAAGAGGCTGCCAAGGAAGGAGCTAAATCCCAGTTTTCCTGTTCGAGACTGACATTGGTCATGTATGTTTCATCGTTCCTGAGAAAGAACATCCGCTTCCACTTAAGTCAATTTCCTTGCTTCATGAAGCAAAGGTTGAACTTTTAGCGTCGGTCAGCAGTATTAGTTCTGATGGAAAGCAACCGCTCTCCAGGTCATCATCTATTCCGCCGGAAAAAAGAGGAAGCTTCTCGACAGCGTGTCCTCAATTTCAGATAGTCGCCGCACGCTTCTGCCCAGGGAAAGCTCGGACATTACAGTCATCACAGAAAAATCAAGCTTGAGTGATGTGATGCACAGGTAAAAAATAAATAAATGAAAATTATTACTGAGAAGATTCTTTTTTACAGGCCGGTGTTCCTGACGTTGATGCTAACCTCGACAGCTGGAAACAGTCAGACAGTTCTACTGTCACTACAGGATATGATGTTAGTAGCTGCAGCAGCTCTAGACTATATCTTCCTACTGGCTCCGTGGTAATTTTTTTTCTCTACCTGTCTATGTTCATGCTGGTTAATGTTCATAAGCGATCTTGTTTGCGTAGAACGTCGACAAAGAGTGTTCAGATACGGATTCAAACGGTGATGCTGCATCTATCAACCCTGGATTGCTTCCTCCTCTGGTCGGCGTGGACGATGCGGAATTATCCAACGAGCTTCGATTGAACTTCGACGAGCTTATGGAATCGAATGAGCTGTTGTATAACATCATGAGATTATCACCAATTCCTTACAGCAGACCACGTAAGAATCCAACGCGCCCCTACACGATGAAAAGTCGCACGAAAGGTGCAGTGAAGCTTCAGAGACCGTCTGCGCTCCAAAAACTGTTGGGGATTACCTTCGCCGACTTGGACAGGGAAGTTAAGTCTGTCTGCTGCAAAAAGTGGAAGTGTTATTCATTTATCGACACGCGTGATGTGCTTTACACGAGAGCGAAGAATGCGTCATCGTCTCTCAGTGAGCTTTATTCTTGGGCAGCTTCGCAGCTTGAATCGTTTCAAACAAAAACTGGATCGTTTCAGTATATGTATTTAACGGAGGCTGTGTGCAAAGTAGCCTGGCAGCGTATCTACGGGATCGGTGATAAAGTTTTGTCAAGAGCACACAAACTTCTTGCAAATAACACGAAGGTTTTGACAAAAAGCTACTCAACCGTTCCTGAAACAGAAGATATGGTAGCAGTATTACTCTGCGAGAGGTTCATGGAGAGTTACCCGGAGATATGCAGCGACGGAATATGGAGGATGCAAGAAATGGCTCAGGACGCAGGAGTCCAAAACTATGTTCGCGAGAATTGGAAAGATATGTGCCTTCGGTTTGGTTGTTCGAAACGAGTTGATCCAAATAATCCTCCGACAGACAATACGATCAACAAAGTTTGGCGCATGGATTTTCCGCACGTCAAGTTTGTCAGAGGTATTATGCATATTTTCGTTATCATTACTTATTACAGGTTTGTTTTGCAAAAGGAGATTTCTCAAAATGCGAGATCTGCACAGAGCTTGCTGCTGATCATTCTAACGGTTTCAGGACTGAAGTAGAAGCTCCAGAATGGCGTCGCCGTAGCAGGCTTCATCACAAAATTCACAGGGCGTGCCGCGTTGCCAGCATGCAGCGCAAGAAGGCAGCACCAGCAGATTTTGCTGCCACAGTCATATCAGCCGATATGAAACCGCCAGTGAAGATCCCATCTTGCCGCCGCGCCGCGAAATATTTCAAAGGAAAAATTGTGTTTCGCCTTTGCGTTGGAATCAATACCTGCTACACTACCGATACGCATTTTATTCTGACGTACCTTGAAGGCGCGGTAGAACACGGCGCGAACAGCAACATTACTATGCTTGCCGCACTTTTACATTGGCAACTTTGGAACCCTCGCACAATGCAAGCGTGGAAATTATATCTTGAGTGGGACGGAGCTGGTGATAACACCGCGTGGGCGATGCTGGGTTTCCTTGGGCTCAATGTCGTTGACAGAGGAATCCGTTTCCAAGTAGAGTCACATCGCAAGCCACCAGGGCACGGGCACGATGGAGATGATCAGGAATTTCGAGTTATGGATATCGGGTGGAAGAGCACCTTCCTGACAACTAACATCGCTCAAGCGTTATTAAAGCTCATTCTTGCATTCAAGAAGCAGCACAAGAAGAGGCATGTGCTGGTTGTTCTCGGATGTAACTACGACTGGATGACTCATTTTAGCCCGTGTATGAACAAGAGTTTCAAAAACTACAACAAACCCTTGGCATATAGAATCACCAAGAAAGATCCTGACGCTTTGCCGACTGTAGAGATCGCTACTTGGGGAGACGCACAGGATTTTCATGGAGTGAGTGATGATCCCAGAGGAGAACCGATCAATTTGTTTATCGGACGCCCCGGTAATAATATTATCTATCTTTCTCTTTCTCTCTCTCTCTCTCTCTCTCTATCTATCTCTCTCTCTCTCTCTCTCTCGTTCTATCTATCTATCTCTCTCTCTCTCTCTCTCTCTCTATTTATGACAGCGACCGACATGCCTCCCAAGCTTCCAGTCGGCTACTTCGTCAATCCGCGCCTGAAGAAGGATATTCGTGCTTTGGCTACTAAATACCTAGGGCCGGATGAGCGAGCACATGTGGAGGAAATGTTAGCAGGTGGAAATTTGACCAGAGTAGAGGTGGATGGAAATTACTTCGAAGGCGGCCTGCCCGGCCGTCCTGCTCATATGTCCTGTGTCGATGCAAAAGACAAGGAATGGAGAGCAGAATTTCGATTGATCGACGAGCTACCTGTAAATTGGATGGAGTTGCCTCAAGAACGACAGGAGAAAATGAACGCACTTACGCGTTTGACCGATGAAGAGCTGCTGTCCTTACCGCGCACTTATTTTGTTAATGAAGGACGTCCTCCAGCTCACCCGAGATGGCGTGGTGCAAGACAGCTTACTAGCGAAGAAAGCAGGAGCAGGATTTAGCATTTGGAAATGCTTCTGAGCCTTGGCGGAAAATTCTCACGTTGCTAAGATCTTCTTCTTCTTCTTCTTCTTCTTCTTCTTCTTCTTCTTCTTCTTCTTCTTCTTCTTCTTCCTCTTCTTCTTGTTCTTGTTCTTCTCCTCCTTAACATGATGCTATCCATATTGTAGATGATTCAGATCGTTCCGACGCAAGTTGGAGAATGCGTAACTCAGGAATCCGTTTGCGCGGACGTCGCCGCACACGTCGTGCTGCGGGTGGACGTGGACGTGGACGTGGACGTGGTCGTATGTGATTATTTTTTTTGAAGGAATTTTTCTGGGTCCGACTTTTTTCATAATGGTTTTTGTCTAGGGCAACTGCAACTGTAACGCTTCTTCTAAAAACTGAAATTAGAAATTTGTTTAACTCTGATAATGCACCAGAATCTGATGTGAAGCGTCCTCCCTCCGACCCATCCCCCCCCCACCCCCCCCTCCCCCCTCTACGTACCAGCGTACGTCACAGCGGGCAAACAGAATTTTTTGAAGGTAAAATCATGTCTTAGTATAGTAAAATGCTTAATATAAGCAAGAATAAACAGTAAAAGCAAATTCTGCATGTTCGGCATTGTTATCATCATAGATTCATGGTAGCCGGGACTATGAAAAAGTAGAAAAATTACCGTGTCGGACCGGTTCCTGCCCACCTCTGAAGATGAAGTTAAAGTGTATTACAATTAATAAAAATATATTTTAATATTATTTTTATATGTTCTGCAATCAGGGAATTCATTTCCTTTCATTTCCACACGTTTTCAAAAAAATCCATACACTTCATCGAAAATTTCGGAAAAAGGGATACCCCCAAGATTGTCGAATGTTTAGTTTTATCTGGCTGAGCCAGTTCATGGCTGTTTCTACTTGTAAGGTTTATATGTACGCCATTCGAGACTTCTGCCTCCGAATGAGCTTAGATGATCCCACCGATAACCACTTCGTGGAGATGGCGTGGCGTGGTATCAAGCGTAGCAAACGTACCAAGCTAGACAATCGTCTCACCTTGGAGTTGCCGATGTTGGATGCTATGGCCAGCTATACCCTGGGGGCCGTTAAAGATCGCAACATCCCGAAGTCCACCCGTCATCTCTGGGCTACGGTCGTCACAGCTGCAGTCTGGGGTTTCTTCGGCCTTTTTCGCGTCGGTGAGTTAGTTGCGTCAGGATCGCTCGCAACACGTCGGTTCCCTTTAACTCTTTTGTCCGAATGCGCGAGGTCGATGATATGAGTCTTATAGTGGTTACCTTGGACGGCGCAAAGCAGGATCCCTTTCGTCGCGGATGCGATGTGACAGCTTCGATTCCGACGGCAAAGTGGAGGAAGCGAACTCTGAACAGGAAGCAGTGAAAGCCGAGAAAGAGGCCCCCGATCCCGACCCGGAAACAATAGGGGAGTCGAAGGGAAGGTGGGTTGAGACCCCAGCCACTCAGTGGGGCTGGGCTTGGGCAAAGAAGACCTATAGGGTGGGTTTCCGGGACAAGGTCCTACGAGGCCAGGTGCAAGACGTAGCGAACCCATATGGGATAAGAAGCAGAAGAAGAACGGACCGGCCCACTGGGTAAAGTTTGAGGATGACGACTCCCCAGACCGTATGTTGGACTCGGAGATCGTCAAGTACCTTGCCGACGGTCCGGAGACCGCCCATGCCGCCACGTTCACTAGACCGGTGAGTGAGAAGCAAGCCGACGAGCTAGGGTACTGGGACGACACCCGAGCCGAGGAGATGGCTATGCTCTGGGACAAAGGTTGCTTCCGGAGAGTCCGAGCCGACTTAGTAGACAAGAAATACATTTGTGAAGGCCGGTTCGTCGATGCCACCAAAGAGGCCGGGGGAGAGATCCTGAAGTTCAAAAGCCGATGGACTGCCAAGAGGTTTTCCATGATACAGGGATGGCATTGTGGGAAACGTGACTTCCCAACCCCGTGTGCTCTTACCATCTTGATGCTTTTCGCCCTAACGGTGTTCTTTGGCTTAGTCTTGTCAAAGTGGGACGTTGGCACCGCGTACACAGAGGCGTCCGCAGCTGAGCAGGGGTATCGCCCCAGTTACATCGTACCGCCGTTTGGTTTAGAAGAGCCGGGGTATGTGTGGGAAATGCTTAAAGCCCTCTATGGCAGACCGGATGCGGGCCGCAAATGGTGGCGGTACAAGCTAGTCCCGTTCTTAGAAGGTTTGGGCTTTAAGGCTCATGTCGCTTTTCCTTGCTTCTTTTGGCGTTGGCTACCCGGTAAGGACAAACCGGACTTTGTGTTCGTGCACGTCGACGACATGATGGGAGCGTTCAGTGGTAAGGATGTAGAAACGGAGTTCTTAGCTGCCGGTAAGAAGGCCTTTAGGGTCTTTAAGCAAGAGGCGCCGACCGGGGGTGGTAGGCTTGAACATCGAAGATAAGGAAGACTGTCGGTTAGGCCGTACGATCAAGACCTCTCAGGAGGACTTTATCAGGGAGGCCGTTGAGAAGCTACAGTGCACCGGTCTAGCTACTGCCGATTCGCCGTGGTTGATGCCGGGAGTGCGAGCTGGTAAGCAATCCGTGTTAGAGCAGTTCTCACCGCAGCACATCGCGGGTGTCCTCTTGTGGACCCGCATCACTCGGCACGAGGTTTTGGGCCCAATAGGGGAGGTAGCAACCCATGCCTCGAAGCCTGAGTTGTTCAATTACCAGCAAGCCGAACAGATCGTGAGGTACCTCAGTGGCACCCGATCTAAAGGCATTCGCTTTACCAAGGCGGATGGCACCCGCTTGATGTCGTGGGCCGACTCAAGTTGGAAGGGTAGTAAGTACGCCTGATGACCGCCGCGCTCGCTTAGCGGGCTTTCATTTCTTTCTGGGAGGCTCCGTGCTTCCTTTTGCCTGAAGCGAAACGTATCGGTGGCCCCACAAAAGGGGACAGCATTGGAAGCGCGAGTGGAGGAGAAGGCTAAGGCTACGATCGATGAACTGGTGGCGTCCGCGCCGGGAGGTGGGGAGTGCCCAGAGGCAGCGGCGGGCGAGTGTCTGGTGCCGGCGGCGCCGGAAGCCTCATCTGGCAAGAAATCGTCAGTTATCAGCTCCATGAAGTAGAAAGAAGTGTCACTGTTCGGTTTAGGTGCCACGATGCACGGAATCTCCAGGAAGCTAATCGGCAAAAAAGTCAAGAGACGGTTGGGCAGGTCTCATGTGACACAACCACAGCTGCTGGTCATGCGCACGCGCACGCAAGAGTTCAACTCTGGCCAGATCCCAGCTGTGCAACTGGTATGTGACACGTGCATACCATTGTACGCTTGCACCATACATCCCAGCGGTAGTCACTCCCCATGCACGTTCATTAAAAGTACCACTTACGTTCTCACGTGTCAAAAAGCACGTACCACCCGCGAAGCGCTCAGTCCTCGAACTGCTGGCCATGCACCTCATCGTGTAGCCCTTGCATGTCATATGTCGTGCCAGTTCAATGTTCTCCTACGTCAACTGTGGGGGTGCCGGCAGCCCTGCACCCCCTTGTAATACTCTCCAGCACGATTTGAAAAAATCCTGCAAGTCGGTGAGATGCCTAGGGCAAGTGCGGAAACGCGAGGGCAAACTCAAACTCGGGTTTTCGTTCATGTGGGCTGCGTTAAAGCTGCCAGTGCGCCGACCTGTTACAACACTACATTTTGACATCATGACTTGCGCTTCGATATCAGCTTGTGCCGCTCGTAAGCTTGGTAGTAATAGCACTCCCGGAGCAACGGTCCAACGCTTCATAAATGTGTGCTCCATGTTCCTTAGAGTCTTGACTTGCTTCTTGAGTTCCCCTCCCTCACGTTCCAAACCAAATTCCTGCACTTCTGGTAAGGGTCCCCAGTCCCGGAAACGCAGAAGTACCTTACAACAAAACTGATGCAGATAATAGGCGTGCTCTGTCTTGGGCAACCCGGCCGCGATCTCTACCACCTATGCATAATCATACATATCATCTCTCTCTCAGAGTCTCTCTCTCTCTCTCTCTATGTCAAGGTCTGCCTTGCCCGTCCAGGGTATACCTTAAAAAATCAGGGTATTCCTTGCAGAAAACAACAATAGTGTACCTGTTGAACGATAAAGTCCCCCAAGCCGTCCTCGACCCTGCATGGTAACGTCCGCCGCATGCATAGCTTGACGAGTGCAAACATCTGCTTGATTGTTTTCTTTTGCGGTAAGGCAAGACCGGGTTGCATATCATCGAAGATCCAACTGCAGTACCTCATAAAAATGAGCGCTGGCAGTATTGAGTTTGCCAAAATTTTTGTAAGGTGACCCAGTGCCGATTTGATCAGGAAGGGCCTTGATGCTCTTGAAACGTCTGCAAACCTCGTAACGACCTTTCTCGTCCAGCCCGAACGCAGTGTACAGATCGATGCAAGCTTGCACAGCAGCTGCTTGTGCTTTATGATCTTTCCTTTCAGATTCAATGGCTCGCAGGTAATCGCTCTGGCTCTCACCTCGTTTCTGCTCCCGCTCAACAAAAGGAGGCAACGGTTGGACATGTACTGCCTTGAGCGTGCATTTAGAATGCCAACGTGTGGTTGTTTTGATTAGATGTTCAAACAGGTTGCCAAGCAGGTGCATCAGACCCGGATATGTATCCTTTATCACATCATACAGGGGCACACCAATGAATGCGCTTGGATATTTGACCCCTGCAAAATAAACATGCACAGCCTCTGAAAAGCCAGAAAATGAATTATGAGGGGCATGAAAAGGTAAGCAGGCATACCTTGAAAATGCAGAATATACCTTGAATAAGGCCGAGGTATACCTTGAAAATGCAAGGTATACCTTGGAAATACAAGGTATACCTGAACAAGGACGAGGGATACCTTGAAAATGAAAGGTATACCTTGGAAATACAAGGTATACCCGGAGGAAGCCCATGGCATACCAAAAATAAATAAATAAATAAATAAATAAATAAATAAATAAATAAATAAATAAATAAATAAATAAATAAATAAATAAATAAATAAATAAATAAATAAATAAATAAATAAATAAATAAATAAATAAATAAATAAATAAATAAATAAATAAATAAATAAATAAATAAATAAATAAATAAATAAAGAAAGAAAGAAAGAAAGAAAAAACCACAAGCAAGTTCACGTACTGTATACCGTAACTATGCGCCGCCTTTTGCCCTGGCAATTTGCCTGCATTCAAGTGCTGCACTCTCGCTGCCTGGCGTTCGTGCCATGTACGTGTCTTGATATCTGGTGGACGCTGCAGACAAGGGTTGCCATATTGTGGGTTCCTCCGCATGGGATGTTCGGCAGATAGAACACTCGGAAGTCAGGCGTGAAATATCGATCCAGAAATTTCGTAAACTGCATTCTGCATGAAGGGCGCGAATACTGTCCATTCCATGTTGCACCAGAAATTTTCTTGACACCTTGGCCATCACCTGCCACGCCCAGCAAAATGACTCTGCAAAGCCGCTCTTCACCGTGTTTGACCACACAAGGAAACGGATTAGCGAGGGATTCTAATTGGGCGCGAAGCGGGGTCATGCTAGTACGCAGATCCGGTGGGAGGACGGGACCTCCTATGAGGCACCCTATCCACCGTTGCAATTTCCGCTGCAACTTGTCGGGGGCAGCAAGGTTCCTGATCGTGTTAAGCCATACCGGATGGTTTGCACCAAACTTACCAAGTGTCAGAGGCAGTCCATCAGTACCAACTATGATCGGAACGGTGATGACTCCTGCAGAGGAAGTGGTGATTACCTTTTGCCTGTAACGGGGTGAACACTTGATGCAACAGTAACTAGCGGCTCCCACAGAATCGTCGGCATGTTGCACCACGTCCCGGTGGATGTCGTCCCATCCTTCGGTGCCACAAATGCTTGGACTTGGGGTTCCAGGGCTGCAACACATACACGTTCCCTGCGCAATGGATGCCTTGTTTGCAATCCCCTGACGCCTCCACGAATGGAGTGAGGCTGCAATCACGGAAGCACCTAATCCAGGCACACACTCACAGATACACTTTGTCTTGCTTGCGTACATAACAACACGGACCGTATGTACGTGACCACCTCTGGCCGCGAGGTCATGACCAAGCTATCTACCTATCTATCAATCTATCTATCTATCTATCTATCTATCTATCTATCTATCTATCTATCTATCTATCTATCTATCTATCTATCTATCTATCTATCTATCTATCTATCTATCTATTTATCTACCTATCTATGTATCTATCTATCCATCTATCTATCTATCTATCTATCTATCTATCTATCTATCTATCTCGGCTTAGCTGGGCATCGGGTTAATACTTTACCCACAGACTTCCTTGGTTGAAGAAATCAGAAGCTCCTTTTTTCTGACATTAGTCGATGTTTCATCAGTTGATCTCATCACTTACTCCACGGAGTGAACCAAGGCCACTTGAGGTGTCACTGACCCTCCCTTGGGCTTGGCTTTTTGAAATGGGTGCCATGTGTCGACAGAAAGAGAATTAGGGGATGGTGTGGGTGTGCTGGGCCCGTGGTGGGGTGCCTTATGTGTGCCTAGCCATACGCCTATAAGTCACATGCCGAAATAGCGACGGGAAGCACAATCCTGTTCCCTCAGGGTGCCCTTTCTCGCGTGTTGAGCCCGGAATAAAACCCACAGTGCTCTGTCGGTTTATACTAGACTGTCAAACAGTCTCGAAACTCCATCTGCTTACTGGGTCCTCTGTAATGGAGGTGGGAGCTCGTTCTGCAAGGGGCGCTTATGGAACGAGCCCTGGCCCCGCCTGGTACTAGGGAGCTTTGGTATTGCCTGTATCAGTCCCTTCCGTGCAAACATCACGGCTTAGCTGGACATCGGGTTAATACTTTACCCACAGACTTCCTTGGTTGACGAAATCAGAAGCTCCTTTTTTCAGACATTAGTCGATATTTCATCTATCTATCTATCTATCTATATATCTATCTATCTATCTATCTATCTACCCACCTACCTATCTATCTATCTATCTATCTATCTATCTATCTATCTATCTATCTATCTATCTATCTATCTATCTATCTATGTATCTATCTATGTATCTATCTATCTATCTATCTATGTACGTCACCTTGATATTTCAAGGTATACCTTGGAATATCAGGGCATACCTTGATATCGCAAGGTATACCCTGACTAGTTCAAGGTAGACCTTGGCTATTTCAAGGTATACCCTGACTATTTCAAGGCATGCCTTGGATATGTAAGGTAAACATTGAAAGGCTAAGTCCTTGCATGTCTATTTCTTCGGATGCTTGCATACATAACAACACACTTTGTCTTGCTTGCATACATAACAACACGGACCGTATGTCCGTGACAACCTCTGGCCGCGAGATCATTACCAAGCCATGCAGTCGCTTCCAGGTGGCGGCTTGTTCGTGGGGTGTTACTAGCTCTGTCAGCAAGGTCATTATGGCGTCCATCGCCTTGTACGACTCGATGGACATGCATCAAGTGTAACAAACAAATTGCAATACGAGCCACCGTAAGCTGGTCCACCTGTGGGCCCGGCCCTGTAACAAAGGGTTCACTGAGGATAGTATCCACAGCAGCTAACGTCCTGGCCCGTTTTCCGCGTCCGTGCTGTGCTTCATCTTCGGGATCGGAGCCCGAGGATTCTGGCATGCTGTCCTGACCACTCGTCTCGGGACTGCTATCGTCTTCTTCCTCGACTTGTTCCTCGTCTTCTTCCTCGCCTTGTTCCTCGTCCTGTTCCTCTTCTATCCCTGCAGCTTCGCCTTCCTCGTGAGCGTCTGGCCCATCCAGGTCTTGGTCTCCCTCACGTTCTTCCAGCGCTTCCACGTCTTGGTCTCCCTCGCGTTGCTCTCCTGGGTTTCCTTGCTCTTCTTGCAATCCCTCGCTCTGCCGACAAAGGCATGAACAAATCAATGATTACGGAGAAGAAGAAAAGATACAAGTAGCAGAGGAACAGGAACAGGACGAGAACCAAAATGGGGAAAAGCTACTTGTACAAAAATCTTCGTTTTGGTTCTCGTCCTGTTCCTGGTCCTCTGCTACTCGTACCTGGTCTTCTTCTCCGTAATCATTGCTTTGTTCATGCCTTTGTTGCTTACTGTTGTGACGTTTCCTTTTATTTCCTGTGCGTTTCCTTTTGTTTCCTGCGCGACCAGTCAGCGGAGGAATACCGTACTTCTTAATGTGTTTTCTCCTGGCAACACAGAAGTCAGACGTGGGAGTTCCAATTACAACAGATAATTGTAGCAGTCACTGAGGAAGTATTAAGAGGTTGCAGGCACTCACATCATGGAATGTGAGATGCGGCGGCTCCCACCACATTTACTGCACTGGCATATGGAGGATCCTTGTTGCCTTGCCGTGCGTGTGGCAAGTACCAGGGACATCCGGGCTGCGAGAGACAGAGAGAGAGTGAGAGAGAGAGAGAGAGAGATCCTAGAGAGAGAGAGAGAGAGAGAGAGAGAGAGAGAGAGAGAGAGAGAGAGAGAGAAAGATAGAAAGCGAGAGAAAGAGAGAGAGATCCTAGAGAGAGAGAAAGAGATCCTAGAGAGAGAGATCCTAGAGAGAGAGAGAGATCCTAGAGAGAGAGAGATCCTAGAGAGAGAGAGAGATCCTAGGGAGAGAGACAGAGATTTTAAGGTATGCCTTACCATTTACTTAAGGTATACCTTACCTTTTTAAGGCATTTGGTATGAACAATACATATGTACTTGTGCGTATGTGTGTGTGTCTGTTTGAGAGAGAGAGAAAGAGGTACATATAAATTGTGATATATGTATATATATATAATGTGTGGCGGACCTGTCTATTCGTATATGAAATACAAGCACAGAAAAACAGAAAAATAGACACAGGAAGACAGAGAACACACACAGGAAGCACAAAACATACCTATGTTTTACAAAAATACGACAAAGTAAGCAGACTAAGGAAGATTTAGACAAAATAACGACAAAAACCTCATTTTATTTCATAAAAATGTATATAAACTTCGTTTATATGGTTTTTGTCGTTATTTTCTCTAAATCTTCCTTAGTCTGCTTAGTTTGTCGTATTTTTGTAAAACATAAGTATGTTTTGTGCTTCCTGTGTGTGTTTTCTGTCTTCCCGTGGGTGTTTTTCTGGTTTTCTGTGCTTGTATTTGATATACGAATAGACAGGTCCGCCACACATAAATGATTATCAAAACCAAAACGGGGGAGGGGGGCAACGAAGGAAGTTCGTGGGGGGAGGGGGCGATAGCCACGCGAGTAAGGGAAAAAAATTAATATACTTTTTGCTTTTCTCCTTGAACGATCGGCAAAAAATCCTTTTTGACAAAAATTGGTGGCATCGGCTCAGTCATAACGATATTATTTTACCAATGCGATCAGAATTGAAGGGATTTTAAATATTCAATATTAGGATCCGTTTCTTTCTGCTTCTCTTTATCTTCCTGCTTGAGATATTCTTCTTTGTATTTATCTATTATTTTCTTATTAATTTCCCTATATTTCTTTTGCTGCTCTTGGATCTTATCCTTATTTTTCTTATAATATTCCCTTCGTTGTTTATTTATCTTATCTTTATTTGCTTCTCTATATTTCCTTTGATGCTCTTTAATTTTCTCCTTATTATTTTCCACATTTTGCTCTATATCGTTGCCTCCTTGGATCAGGGAGACTAAACACCGCCTTTATTTCTTCTATGGTAGAACTCATTATATATATACGATGTATAGTATCTATTTAATACATAATTCAACGAGTGAATATAAGAGCAGGTGAGACGAAAATAATGTTGTTTGTAATGTGTCCAACCCCATGGTCGGACACGGCCAAGTACTTTTTTTAAAGGTTGGACACTTTTAGTTATTCAATTTCATTATTTCTTATATTATTCTTCTTACTATTATCTATTTTTTATAGTGTCCAACCTGTCCAACCTTTTATTAAAGGGAAGTAATTTTTTTCCCTCTCCCGTTTTTCTGTATAAGGAAAAAAAAGTTTCTGTCCGCGGGGGTAGGACGTCGGACGTCGGACACCGATTATTACTAACACGGGTTTGTCTCTCTCGGTTGCTTATTATTAACATTGGCTGTCCGTGCGGTTTTTAACAACATTTGAGGAGAATATCAGGGTTTATTTAGATTTGCTATTTAAAATAATTAAAATAATATAATTATATATATAAGGACATAATGGCAAGGACACCTCAGTTCACTAAGGAAGAAGTAGTTCAACGGAGAAGGGCAAGGGCAAACGCATTTTTGAAGGCTCATCCTGACAAAAATAGGGCAAATGCGAAGGCATACTATTATAAGAACCAAGAGAGGACAAAAATACTGCTGAAGGAGAAATATGAAAAACAAAAAGTAGAATTGCTTGAATTAAGGGCTTTTCGTAATAATATGTTAAACAATATATAATTTATTTTATATATTCTCATAAAAAATATATATTATTACATAAACCATGGACACCTCCACCGCCGATCGTAGTGGACATATGACGACTTAAGACTTCATTTGGATTATGTAAGTGGAATTATTTTCTAAATCTGGTGAATGCCTTTTCGTTTATATCGCCCGATGGAAAGTGGAACACGAACGACTGGAAACTTGTGGAAAGTATAGAAAACGGGGCGGAACAATATTTTTTTTATTCGCACGAGATTACAAAGAACTACGATGTAAAAATGTAAAACACTGAAACGAAATGGTGCTGGGATCTGAATGTATCAAGCGATTTAAGAACGATAAAATGAACGAAGATGTATCATTGCTTATTCGCACTCTTGACAATCCAAATATTAAATTCTGTTGCTATTGTAATAGCAAGAGGGCAATTCCGAAAAAGGTCGTAGAAAAGTATCCGAACAGGGACAAGTATTATCATAAGACGTGCCTCATAAAGAAATTAAAGTATTGCGAACTTTGTGGGCAATTCAAAGGATTTATTAAATGCGGGTGCTTGAATTATTAAAAAAAAGAAGTTAATTTTTTTTGGTATAACGATATATAAAAAATTTTATTTATCTATTAAGGATAGTGATATATGAATATATAGAATAATTAATTTATTTTATTGAAAAAATCCGAGCGACTATATAACATGACCGCAACGACACTGACCAATGAGCAATGGTATTGGAAACAAGAAGAAGCACTGAGAGATAAACCTCAAGATGTGGTCCTTATTAAGTGGGGAAACAAACAATTCACAACTGTGCCATATCAAGAGGATTTCGTGGAATTGATTGAAAAAACGCCCAATGAACAGAGACAATACTATGAAGTATTAATGGAAAACAAACCTCAACGAATGTTTGACATTGATGGCGATGAATTATCAATCTCACGCAAAAAAATGTATGAGCGGTGGAATACACTTATGGAAAATGTGTTTGCTAATGTTGGATTGAAGTATAATCCCAAAAAGGCAAAATACTTGGATGCTAGTAAGAATGGTAAAATGTAGTGCCATTTTTCTTATGATAATGGCTTGGTATTTGAAAACTGCGAAACACAAAAAGATTTCTGGAAGTATGTAGAAGTGGTGATTGAAAAAGATTACCCCGACCTCTGTTTCACATTTGAACGGGCCGACAAGAATATTGAGTTGCAAACCATACTTGATATTTCTGTGTATAACAAAAACAGGGCTTTCCGCACTATCTACTCTCATAAAGATGGTAGTGATCGTGTTTTGCTTCCGTATTCATACACACCAAAAACAAACACCTTGAAACTGCTACAAGATGTAGAAATAGACGATTATTTGATTGATATAATTATGCGACCCGATGATGATACATTTTACAATATTAGAATTCCCGAATATACAACTTTGAAACGATATCAACATATCACATTGGAAGAAATACGCGAAATTATACTCAGCAGAATACCAAATGTGGAAATTGTTGAAAAAAAGCAGAGAATGTTTATTTTAAGAACCAAGGGGACGCGAACGTGTATCATAAACGGAGAAGAAAATGAAAGTGATAATTGCTATGTAGTATGGAGAAGAGACTGGTTATATTTCCATTGCCATGATAGTAATTGCGAAGGCAAAGGTATAAAAATTTACGAACTATCGCACCCTATCGTCCATAATATCAACACGATCGATGATTTAAGACGACTTGCCGGCGAATGTAATAATTTAGACAAATTCAAAGAGTTGTTAGATACTGCTCTGGCTTGGATGAATAAATCATACATTTTTGCTAACTTAGCAAAACCAACTATAATTGAAGAATATGTTGATTCCAAAGGTAAGCAGGTATTCCGCTACAAGACGGAATCAGCGATGGAGTCATTCTTCAAAAACAAAAGAATAAAAACTAACTTATCAATGGAAGACTGGATAGCACTAGGCAAAAACCCCGCCACATTGAATGTTGTTGATTTGTATAAAATGTGGAATACGCACCCGAAAAGGCGCGAAGTAAATGACGTAATCTTTGATCCCAAAGCATACTTTGATAATGAAAAACAAGGGTTTTATAACTTGTTTAAGGTTTTTGAAATTCCAGCGGACACATTAGAAGACGTAAAATCATTCACGGCGGAAGAAGAAAAAAATGAAGCATTCTTTCAACATATCTTAAACAGATGGTGCGGGGGAAGGTAGGACATATTTAAAAAGGTGCTTGATATGTTCGCGAGCATTTACCAGAAGCCGTGGCAAAAACTACATTTATCACTAGTTTTGACAAGCACTGAACGAGCAGGTAAGGGCATTATTCTTGAAATATTCAAAGACATAATCGGTGCCGATTATTATTTCCAGCCGTCCGATGTTAAAGAAATTTTGGGCGATTTCAATGCGCAACTCGCAAAAGCAATTATAGTATTTATGGACGAAATGGTCTGGGGTGGCGACAAGGAACGGACGGGAACAATTAAGAAACTTATATCAGAAAACACACTCACCCTTAAACAAAAATATTTACCTAACTTGACATTAGAAAATATGTTATTCTTTGTCCTTGCTTCAAATGAAGAATGGGTAGTGCCAGCGGGCACCACTGAGCAACGATGGCTAGTTCTTGAAGTTTCGGACGAATTAGCACTTATGAAACCAGACGAGAAAAGAAAAGTGATTACGGATATTAGATCTATTGACAGGAAACGACTGGCGAAGTTTATTCTTGAAAGAGACCTCAGCGATTTTAACGATCGCGAAACAATCATTACAAAGGGACTGCGAGAACAAAAAGTGAAATCCCTTTCAAAATTAAGAAAGTGGTGGTTGGATTGCTTAAACTTGGGATATATCACGGATTCATTTGTTAAAGAGGTTTCAAAGAAAGCATTATACGATACATATAAAGCAAATGTAAATGATCCACATACTTCACAAGTCAGTTTCTGGACCAGTTTGAGAAAAATGATGCCAGATGTGGTAGAAAAGAAGAAAACAATGGAAGCAGGTATAAGAATTAGATGTGTAGATTTACCAACTTTGGAAGAATGTAAAAGTCAATGGAAGGTTATTTACGGCGATAATGAATGGTAGAACTTGACCACTGGGCTATCACGGTGTCCATAATAATGATAATAATAATAATAATAATAATAATAATAATAATAATAATAATAATAATAATATTAATATAATAATAATAATAATAATAATAATAGTGCTTCTCTGTCAATGGCCGATGCAAATCTACACATGTGCCTCCATCGTCTCACCCGTGAGGGGAGTACGAAGAATTAACCGATAGCTCTACTGACACCCCTGCAGGGCAGCTCCAAGCCTTCCAGACAGACCAATACCTTCAAAGAAATCATTCTTCGAAAATACTGGCACCGACGGGAATCGAACTGGCGACAGGTCCCAGATGGTATTGACCTTGACCACTGGGCTATCACGGTGCCAATAATAATAAATAAGAATAATAATAATAATAATAATAATAATAATAATAATAATAATAATAATAATAATAATGATGATGATGATGATAATGATAATAATAATAATAATAATAATAATAATAATAATAATAATAATAATAATAAAATTATTGAAAAAAATTATTTAAAAAAATAAAAATCCTACATCAATTATTAGGTGGGTGGGTCTGTCGGGGTTCTCTTTTCGCGTTTTCAGTTTGATTGCAAGTGGGATCTTTGCCTGCATTACATGAGCTCTTTCTTCGATTTCTGGCTTTTCTCGGCTCTTTCCAGATCGGCTGCGCGGCGTGGCGTGCAAGTGGCGTGGACTTTGGATTTGTTAATGAGTTAGAGTTATTGATTTAGTATTTGAGTATGAGTATTCAGTTACTGATTTAGTATTTTATATTTTAATACTGTCACTACTTTCAACCATGAAAAAAAAAAGTGTGCGGTGCGGTTTGGCTCGACTGGCCTGAGGTTGCATGTCTGAGGATTGCCAGGCTGATCGAAGAAAAATAAAAGGAGACATAGGGAAAACGTAGGGACACACTATAATCATGCGATCTGGCCCAAGGGAGCAGCAGTGCAGGTCCTAATGGAAAACTGGAACCAATCTTCAACACACTAGGCTCCATAGAAAAGTATATGAAGCAAGACACATAGAAAGAAAAGACAGAGAGAAGAAAGAACAAAACAAATGAGATAGGAGAACAAAAAATAACACAACAAAAGGAACAAGCTCAAAACAAGGGCAAGGCTAGCACACACAAACAAACACAAACAAACAAACCAGACAGGGGCAAGGAGCAAGGCATTAAGCAAAGGCAGGATGCAGGGATCAGACACAACCAATACAGGGCGCAAGTAAGACTGATAGTCAGACAGTGAGACAGCCCGAAAGGAAACTGTAGCACCCTATGCAGAACACACGCACCCATGGACTGTCGTAGCCAGGTGGGGCGTGCGCAGTGCGTAGTAAGGCTCGACGTGGCCAGAGGCGATGCGAATATGCCAAGTGCTGCAAAATCCTCAAGGACAGGCCCACTTCCTATCTGTCTTCTTTTCCTCCATTGAACCTTGCATACTGTAAAAGACAACAACAACAACAACAAAAAAAAAAAAAAAAAAAAAAAAAAAAAAAAAAAAAA
>WBZZ01006470.1:67500-78571 GCA_019918135.1 Paulinella micropora | reverse complement strand
TTTTTCGAATAAAGTCCGTACGCATTTCTTCAATTCAGACAGTGAACGCGGCCACGTGGGCTCGTCACCCAGAAATCAGTAATAAAACTTTTAATAGTTTCTGGTGGAGTATCCGGGATTCGCCCCGTTCTCCTTGGTACAAACGCCTCCCTTTTTTTCTCCTACTTTCGCATGGAAACAGTATCCGTTAGTAATATGGACATATGTTCCTACTCCTTCCGCGAATCTCGCCGACGACGGGCTTCTTTGTGCGACACATATAATCTCCTCCTTTCGCTTCTCGATTAAGTCATCAATAGACTTTTTGTCCCAATGGCATGTCGGAACTGTGACAGTGCACACTTGGGATTCCCAATTGTCGGTCCAGGACAGTTCATCCGGTCTTACGACATGGGGGTGAACGTACACCTCAAGTGCCTCATGTGCAATGGCCATCTTTTTGTGATCCGTCGCTAGACTCAGCTCATAAGCCTCATAAGAGTCAGTAGCGTTGAAGGGATCAATATCGTTCTCTTCTCCTCTTTTTACTCCATATATCACTCGCCGTGCGGCGCAATCAATCACAGCCCCCATCGTAGCCAATTGGTCATACGATAGTAATATTGACCCGTGGTAACCGGGGACGACATAGAGGTCCATACGGTATACTCGTGCGGATTTCAATTTAAAGGTCAGTGTGATGATTCCCGTGATATCCGTCCGGCTGCTCACTCCTTTGAGAGTGCCCGTTGACTTTTTCATATTTCCGTCCACCCAGTCCCGGTATCGATTTAAAAACTTCCGGCCGACAATATTAATATTCGCCATCGTATCATTACCAACTTTTAATATTGTCTTCAATGTTTCACAATAAAGTTCCGTATAACACAGAGCATCGGGCCTGTGTATATTGGCTGCGAGAACAAGAACTTTACGTTCCAAATTTTGGAGTCTTGTCTCTAAGTTTTTCAACTCCTCCTTCTTCTCCTCCTGCTTCACCTCATTAACATTTTTATTATTCTGCGGTACTGGTGCGTTTACTATTTGAGCGACATTGTCTTGTGGTACTTGAGTACACACATTGTCTTTTTGCTCGCCACCCGCCGCGACCGTGGACATTGAGTCTGTTCGTGGTTGTTTGCTTGGCCGAGGCGATACGTCTGCCATTGGCCTCCTCGCCTCCATCGCAAGTCTCGCCTTCCTATTTGCATCAGTTATCATTGGTAACCGTGCTGTATGAACGGGTATGAGACTACCTTGGGGCTGCAGTCTCTGTGTACCCACATTTTTGTTTTCACATAGAGGAAGCGTTGGCCCAGTCGGCACAACAGCATTAGAAAGCACTGTGACTTTAGGGTTAAACTTCACAGTCTTCTCCTTCCTCTCTTCTTCCCCCTCCAGTCATTCCACCACCTCGAAACGATTACCTTGAGTAGTGTCCGGGTAGGATGACGTATCGGTCTCCGAGGCAGTGTTGTAGGCCTGAGCTCGACCGAAATTCGGGTTGGAGCTTGCCCACGAGCCTCCTCCTCCTCTGGGTGGGGGGCTGGAGCTCGAACAGCTCTCCCTCCATAAGGGGTATATCCCCGACCTCCTCCTCTTCCTCTCTGAGGGGTTCCCTGCCACCTCGAGGCTCCTCTCCATGTTCCTCGTCCTCGTCCTCCTCCTCCTCCTCCTCCTCGTCCTCCTGCTCCTGCTCCTCCTTCTCGTCCTCTTTGAGAGGCCTTTAAGTTCTTTTGTCTCTCCCTTTCCTCCTTCTTCTCCTTCATCCTCTTCATGTAGGTAATGATTGCCTCTCGTAACTCCTCATCATCACACATATTGGCATACCAACCTTCGTTCACAGCGGCAATCTGAAGCATATTGAAAAGGCCCGGTTCCTTGCCTTCCGTCCTGCTCAGAAAATTTGCCCTTGCTGTTGGGTTCTCCCTATCATGATTGAAAGAGCAGTCTCTGTTCTCTATCTGTGCCTTACACTGCAAGCCCGCGAACCACCTCCAACATGCGGTCTTCAGGTCTGGCTCTCTCTGTCTCTTCCAACCGGCAACTCTGTTTGTGTACGTGGCTTGTGCGCCAACAGGTACACTGCCTGTGCCGTATGTGCCTCCGTGAGCGAGTCCATGTTTGAGCATGCACTCATCACTTCTTGAAACAGTGTTGACGGAGCAACGCTTTGAACCGTATTTTCGAACACGTGTGTCTCGAGGAAGTTCTTGGACTTCACTGAGCTAAACGTCGAGCATTGTTGTATGAGCTGAGTAAGCTTACTCGGGTTAACTGTGTGTAACGCCGAAAAGAAATAGAGGATGATCGACTTGCGGCCATAGAATAGCCCATAGGAGGAAACTACCTCCGTAAGGGTCGCCGCCAAGCCAACAGCACTCCTCAAACTCATCGCCACTGTCTCAAAGATTTCAAATCCTATGAGAGTACCAGTGCAGAGATGCTGGTATCCATGAGATTGAAAATATGAAATGAGTGTGGCCACCGCCAGTTCACACTGAGCGTCTAGGCCTGTTGCATTGTTTCTCTTAATCTCCTACTTCTTTCTCAAAAACTTGTACTGTGTCAGATCAAATCCCTCCGAGACTAGAGATTGGTCAAAAACAGTAACAAGGGCCTCGTATTCCTGCGTTTCGTCGCAAGAAAAAGCCTTCATGCAGGCATTGATCTCTTTGAGCTTGCTCAAAAGCGAAGCATCAGAGTCTTTGTCTGAGCTCGTCTTGGCATATAGCATGAGACTTGCCACTCCTCCTTTCTTCCCCTTGAAGGCATTTATGATGTTCTGTCTGTCCTTCTTCTCCGTGTTTGTGACCACCACCGTAGTTGAGCCCGAGGGTGCAGGGGCTGGTGGGGCAGGAGCTGGTGGGGTCAAATATGTCGGAGGGTGTGTCTTTGCACCACTCACTTTTGCTTTCATTCTTTCCAGTCTCATCGTCTTCTCGAACTCCTCATTCTCTTTCGCCTTCTTCTTCTCAGATATCACCAGCTTTGGAGCATGAGTGATAAAGGCCACCAATTCAGAAGCAGATCTGAGAAAATTATATTTCTCCACATATTGGTCAACACCTGCTTTGTTGGCGACCGGTGGTGCGTTACTAAGTGATTTAAGGACAGAGTGATCCTTGGTAGGAATCCATCTCTTCCATGCCTCCTTGTGCAGTAACGCACCCATCAACAGTCTGATCTTGGTCAGAACTCTGTCAGTCTTCTCTAACTCATCAATCACAGGATGAGTTTCTCCTGCTGCCTTAATGCTTTTTTCCATCTCTGCCTTCCCCTCCTCCAAGGCCTTTATTTCCATTGTAAACAAATGAAATATGCCACTCGAGTTTTTTCGAACCCAGATTGGTCTTCATTTTTGTTACATCGACTGCCTCCTGACCAGTCGCGAGGAATCTGGCCGTTGCTCTTGGGTTTGTGTACTGGAGGTAACCCTCACATCGTGGGCCGTATGTACGTTCCCAAATCAGGGTTTGAGTGTACACCCCAAAGATAGCATCGAGTAATTCAAGGTGGGTGTGTGTGTCCCCAAACTTGATATGCTGTATCTTCTTTCTCTCTTCTGGATCAGAGACCAGTTTGCCGAGGAGCTGTGCTGTGTTTGATAATAAGATATAGACATCCTTTTTAGCACGACTTTTCTCTCTTCTTTGATCCTGAGGGATCCACACATAGGTGTCCTTCTCTACCCCCATCTTGTTATCAAACTCTTCTTTAGTGAGGTCATAGTGGTCTTGCACCCACTGTTGTTCCTCCACTGTGATCTCCTCTCCATCACTATGAATCAAGTCGATCATTTTTCGTCCTCCTCCTCCCGTGTAGGCAGGTGGTAAGGGATTACCATATGCTCCTCCTCCTCCCGTCTCTTCTTGTTCAAATCCTCCTTCATCTTCGTCTCCTCCATATCTTCCTTCATCATCCCAGCCCTCTTCTACTCCTCCTCCTACTCCTTCATCTCCTCCTCCTCCTTCATTCAATCCTCCTCCTCCTCCTTCATTCAATCCTCTTCCTCCTCCTCCTCCTCCTTCTTCTTCTTCTCTTCTTTGATCTGCCTCCGAGAATTCTCTCACTTCGGCGATCTCTGTCGACATGATGTCGTAGTAGTGATTAACAGGAGGACAGTGTCAGCTCCTATGTTTGGTTTTTGTTCGTTTGTGTTCTGTTCCTCCTTCAGTCGATTGACTAGTAAAGAGAGAAACTAATAGAAAGGGTAGGATAAGATTCCCTGTCCTCTATGAAACACTGTTTGTGTGTTTGTTTTTGTTTGAGAAAAATAGTCTTTGAGACTTTCTCCGATTTCTTGTTCTCCTTACTCAGATTACTTTCTCCTCCTTCTTTTCTATATTGTATCTAGTATGAGGCACTTGGACCTACACACAGATAGTAATAGAGAAGCTAGAAAAGCTCTCCTTGAGAAGTCGACAGTCGGTCGGATAGGTTCTCAGACCTACCTTTAGAAAACGATCAGAGATTTGCAAAAATACTCTGACGTATGTGTGAGATAATGCAGATAAATGCACAAACTAGAAGGGTAGAGTGTTGTGCTCCTGTCCCTATGTTTGTTTGTGTTTTGTGTGTGTTCCTTCACTCTCAAGTTCTGTCCACCTCCTTCTTCTTGGTCTCTGTGTGAGAACAGCAAGAACGACAGAGAGTTTGTATCTGATGTCTCCTTGTGAGCACACAGATACTGATTGGGCTAGAGGGTACGAGACACCTGCTTGAGACTAATCAAATTATTTGTTTTGTGAAAGAGTTATGAGGGAGCTGTGTTGGAGTATTTGTTTTTGTCTGACGTCCCCGTGTGAGACAGGTCAGTGAAAATTCACTCTGTTGCCTGTGTGGCAAAGCAGAAAGAAATCACCCTAGTGATGTGGACTGCAAATGATGCCCCCAACGATAGATCGTAAAAAGTCGGTAATACAACCAAACACAGTCCTCAAAAGATGAGAATGATGTCTCGTTATATTAGCTCAGTGAAGCCAAAAAAGGAAAACTGCAACAGACCAGGAATAAAATGGCATCAGGTCCAATCCGGACAAATAATACTGAAAAACAAGCTGGTGCACCTGTCACCAGGAAAAGGTATTTTTTACCGGCTATCCGGGGGGTGATGCCTACACATCATGAGTCTTCGGTACATGACGGAGTACGTGGTCACCTACTACAATATATAATGAAGAAAGATGATTATCGTCAGTAGGCATTGACTGCCCGTGCCACCAATGCCACCGTGCCACACATCGTGCCCAGTAATCGGCCACTGGCAAGTTATATCTTTTGACTCTCACTTCATGACTTGACTCTCAACCTGCCTCTTGATAATAACTATTAATAATGTAAATACCGGTTATATATACTATGATTAATCCCATCACCTAGGGCGGCTCACTTTCTAAGCAACTGCCCTGTTGAAACTTGAGTTGAATCCGCAGAACCAACCGTGGCACCCTGGCTGATTCAAGACTGATGAACTTCAACCGTGCTTTTAATTTTCTTTCTGTCACTAATCCTTATTGTGAGTATTAGTTGAAGAACGATGAAGATTTTTTCTATTGATCGGACTCGTCCGCAGTAAATGATAGAATTATCTTAAACTGAGTGATTTACGGCATATCAATACAAGTCGAACTAGTACTAGTCGTAGTAAAACTTGAGCAAAACCAGAGCAGCACAAAACTGAGTCAACTTTTGAGCCGCTGCGCTCTGGTGGCTTTACAGAATCAAGTTCAAGGGGCCACTGACCCGTTTGAGTGATCACTTTCATACTTCATACAGAGTCTTCCAATTCAATGATGATTGACATCACTTCGAGTGGCAAGTAACTTGATGATAAGACTCTGTTAAAAATATTTGCATTCCCTTATGAATAATGTTGTATGCATATGCGGGCCACTTGAAACGTCAGTTGAAATCTGGATTTCAACGTTTTGAAAAGTCTTTTTAAGTCTTAAATGGTTTCAAGTTTCAAATGCTTATTAGGCATACTCAGCCTGAGAACGCTCAGAGTGCACCGGGGCTTAGACTGTCCTGAGATTAATGCAGGCAAGACAGAGTGAACAAACTGCTACACTGAACTAAGTGGCTGCGTATTATGTTGCTGCATGCAAGCTGCAAAGAAAAGAAAAGAGAAAAGAAAAAGAAAAAAGAAAAGAAAAAAGAAAAGAAAAAAGAAAAGAAAAAAGAAAAGAAAAAAAGAAAAAAAGAAAAAAAGAAAAGAAAAAAGAAAAGAAAAAGAAAAGAAAAAAGAAAAGAAAAAAGAAAAGAAAAAAAGAACAGAAAAAAAGAAAGAAAAAAGCTAAGAAAAGAAAAGAAAAAAAGCGAACAAAAGAAAAGAAAAGAAAAAGAAAAGAAAAGAAAAGAAAAAAAAAAGAAAAAAGAAAAGAAAAAGAAAAAGAAAAAGAAAATGCGATACCTTATTCCAGCTGCCGGCAAATTTGCAGACTGAGCCGGCGCCACAGGAGCCCACGGTGCCATCCGTGCAATTTTCGCTCGCAGTTGTCCATCGGGCGCTGCAGTTGCATGTAGCTGGAAGGAAAAAAACGAGCATGAACATTTGTGTGTGTGTGTGTGTGTTTCATGCACTGTTTTGCTCGTGCTTCTTCACTGCTTGCTAGGAACGCCTGCGCATACATGCAGGTTTATGAACTAGTCTTCCACTTTTTCCTTTATGCACACTTAGTAGTGACTTAGTAGTGGAAGAGAGAGAGAGAGGGAGAGAGAGAGAGAGAGAGAGAGAGAGAAAGAGAAAGACAAAGAACAAGAGAGAGAAAGAGAGAGCGAGAGAGAGAGCGAGCGAGAGCGAGAGAGCGAGAGCGAGGGAGAGAGAAAGAGAGAGAGAGAGAGAGATGGATAGATAGATAGATTGATAGATAGATAGATAGATAGATAGATAGATAGATAGATAGATAGATAGATAGATAATAGATAGATAGACAACATTTGCAATTGGTTTTCTGCGTCTCGACTGCACAACCAACACTTAATAACTTATTATGAAAAGAGAAGCAATATGAGAATAGCAGTCACCTTGTCCGACGAAGCCACAGAGGGAACTTGCACTCGGGCTGTCCTAAGACCAACCCGCACTAATCGCAAACGTTATATAAACAAACAAGCTGACCTTGTTCCAGCTGCCAGAAAACTTGCACACTGAAGGGGCCTGACAGAAGCCTCCCGACCCGTCCGTGCAAGTGTAGGCACCCAGCTGGTCTTTAGCAGTGCAGCTGCATGTAGCTACAGGCAAAAGACACAACGTTAACATGTATGTCGGTCAATGCAACCGGACTTCTGCGTTTTGATTGCGTAACCAACACTTGAACAACTTATTATGCAAAGAGAAGCAACATCAGAGTAGCAGTCACCTTGTCCGACGAAGCCACAGAGGGAGCTTGCACTCAGGCTGTCCTAAGACCAACCCGCACTAATCGCAATCTTTATACGAACAAATAAGCTGACCATGCTCCAGCTGCCAGGCGCGATGCAGAGTGTATGCCGCCACAGCTGCCTCCGGAGAGGTCCGTGCACCTCCAGTCTTTCGATTGGTCTTTAGCCGTGCAGCTGTGTCGCTGCAAGCAAAACGCACAACGGTAACATTTGCAATTGGTTTTCTGCGTCTCGATTGCATGACCAACACTTAAATAACTCATATGAAAAGAGAAGCAATATGGGAATAGCAGTCACCTTGTCCAACGAAGCCACAGAGGGAACTTGCACTCAGGCTGTCCTAAAACCAACCCGAACAATTTGTAAGAGCATTGCAGGACTGGCTCATGCTGTTACAACAAGAAACTTGCTGACCTTGTTCCAGCTGCCAGAAAACTTACACACTGAAGGGGCCTGACAGAAGCCTCCCGACCCGTCCGTGCAAGTGTAGGCACCCAGCTGGTCTTTAGCAGTGCAGCTGCATGTAACTGCAGGCAAAAGACACAACGTTAACATATATGTCTGTCAATGCAATCGGACTTCTGCATTTTGACTGCATGACCAACACTTAAATAGCTCACACGAAAAGAGAAGTATGAGAACAGTGTTCACCTTGTCCGACGAAGGCACATATTGAGTTTGCATCCAGACTGCCCTAAAGCCAACCCGGACAGCCTTTCATATATTTCTGCCTTTTCCCCCTCCTCCTCCCCCCTCCTCCTCCCCCCTCCTCCTCTCTCTCTCTCTCTCTCACACACACACACAAAGATCTTCAAAAGAGATGATTCCCCAAGTTCTCGTTTAGCTGCAGTCCTGAATGACAAGAATCCTCCTACTCCTGCACACAGTTACCCTAGTCCAACTGCCATCGCGGAAGCAGTAGACTGAATTCCCAAGGCAGTTGCCGAAGAAGCTGTCCGTGCAGACAAAGTTGGGAGAACTGCCTTTGGCTGTGCAGCTGCATGTAGCTACAAGTAAAAGGAGAACGTTTACATATGCGTGGGTCAATCCAATTTTTCTTCTGAAATACTGATATGAAAAGAGAAGTGATATAAGAATCGCAGTCACATGGAGCTGGAGTCGGAGGGTTGACAGTACCTGGAGCAAACAACAAGGCAAATAAAGCTGATTGACAATCGCCGAAAGTTCAAGAACACGATCGGGAGAGAAAGACAACAGCTAGGTAGCCATCCACATGCAACAGAGAAGTTCCCCATTCTTAAGAACAATTAGCACGGACTTGAAAGGGTTGGCAGTCAATCCTTAAACATCTGTGCCATGGCTCATTAGAAAGCTCTTTAGAAGAGCTGTGAAATGGTATATGGAACAAGCCATAACAAAACAGAATCGACACAGAAAAAAAAAAAAAAACGGAAATTGTGGTTAAGTTCACTGAGGAAAGAAGCTTAGAGTTTCTTAATAGCTACAAGTAAAAGGAGAACGTTTACATATGCGTGGGTCAATCCAATTTTTCTTCTGAAATACTGATGTGAAAAGAGAAGTGATATAAGAATCGCAGTCACATGGAGCTGGAGTCGGAGGGTTGACAGTACCTGGAGCGAACAACAAGGCAAATAAGGCTGATTGACAATCGCCGAAAGTTCAAGAACACGATCGGGAGAGAAAGACAACAGCTAGGTCAGGGAAGCCATCCACATGCAACAGAGAAGTTCCCCATTCTTAAGAACAATCAGCACGGACTTGAAAGGGTTGGCAGTCAATCCTTAAATATCTGTGCCATGGCTCATTAGAAAGCTCTTTAGAAGAGCTGTGAAATGGTATATGGAACAAGCCATGACAAAACAGAACCGACACGGAAAAAAAAACCGGAAATTGTGGTTTAAGTTCACTAAAGAAAGAAGCTTAGAGCTTCTTAATAACTACAAGTAAAAGGAGAACGTTTACATATGCGTGGATCAATCCAATTTTTCTTCTGAAATACTGATATGAAAAGAGAAGTGATATAAGAATCGCAGTCACCTGGAGCTGGAGTCGGAGGGTTGACAGTACCTGGAGCAAACAACAAGGCAAATAAAGCTGATTGACAATCGCCGAAAGTTCAAGAACACGATCGGGAGAGAAAGACAACAGCTAGGTAAGGGAAGCCATCCACATGCAACAGAGAAGTTCCCCATTCTTAAGAACAATTAGCACGGACTTGAAAGGGTTGGCAGTCAATCCTTAAACATCTGTGCCATGGCTCATTAGAAAGCTCTTTAGAAGAGCTGTGAAATGGTATATGGAACAAGCCATAACAAAACAGAATCGACACAGAAAAAAAAAAAAAAAAAAACGGAAATTGTGGTTAAGTCCACTAAAGAAAGAAGCTTAGAGCTTCTTAATAGATGTTTACCAGAGCACCACGTGCCAGCTTGAGGGATCATCCAGGTCAAGGACGAGGGCGCGCCCGGCAGAGCACACCAGGAAAATTCAGGGCCGCTGCACGCGCTTGCAGAGCCCTGGTTGTTGAAACAAGCTTTGCCGTCCCAGTTTAGTTTGCACTGGTATGGGAAACTTGCGGGACAAGGGCTCGGCGGAGGATCGCCTTCATTTTGGGCACAAAACAAGCCAGAGAAAGCTTTTTGACGATTGGCAAAAGGGAGGGCGCGCGATGGAGAGAGAGAGAGAGAGAGAGAGAGAGAGAAAGAGAAATCTAGATCAGGGAACCCATCCATACGTAGCAGCAGAACGCACATTCAAAAACAGCAGCAAGAAAGGTTTCTCATTCTTAAGTACAAAGAGCAAGGATTTGAAACGCTTGGCTCGCATTTCCATCCTTAAAGATCTGTGCCATGGCTTATTAGCTCAAGAGCAAAAAATGATCTGTTGGACAAGCCATAACAAAACAGAATAGGCTGAGAACAAAGAGCTGTCGTTTCTCGTCCCTTCCCCCCTCCCCCCCCCCCCTCACCCCCACCCACCCACACACACACCCCACAAAATAATAATAATAATAATAATAATAATAATAATAATAATAATAATAATAGTCATAGTAATAATAATAATAAGTATAGTGCTTCTCTGTCAATGGCTGATGCATTTCTGCACATGCGCCTCCATCGTCTCACCCGTGAGGGGAGTACGAAGAATTGACGATAAGCTCTAATGACACCCCCGCAAGGGCAGTTCCAACACTTCCAGACGGGCCGGTATGTTCAATGAAAATACTGGTCCAGAAATAGACCGGTATGTTCAATGAAAATACTGGTGGCACCGACGGGAATCGAACTGGCGACAGGGCCCAGATGGTAGAACTTGACCACTGGGCTATCACGGTGTCCAACATAATAATAAGTATAATAATAATAATAATAATAATAATAATAATAATAATAATAATAATATATATATTGATCTGTCATGGCTGAGCCCGAGGGCCATGCGCCTCCATCCCTCGACCCAACAGGGACTACAGTGAGTATGTTGGGGAGGGAAGAGTGACTCTAACCATCCTGCATAGAAGGCCCCAAAAGGAAGTCCCTACTACCCGCACAGTGTCGGGTACCTTGCAGGAAAGCAACTACAAATGATTGATCTTCCCCGCGTGAGAGCTCCACGAGACTGGGTAGGTCCCGCATGGAGGTACTCACAGGGGTAGCAGACATTTCATGCGGTCTGCCAGCGCATGAGGACGTTTTGTGGTAAGTGTCTAGGACGCCTCGAA
>WBZZ01006470.1:35000-62500 GCA_019918135.1 Paulinella micropora | reverse complement strand
GGGGCCCCGCCGGATCGGACCAGGGCTTAATACAGCTTTCAAGGGAACGGTACTGCACGGTACCGCACCCGGCTACTTGGCCCCCCCGGCCTTGAGGGGCCCCGCTTTTTTTTAAATTTTTGGTGTTTCGTTTGAAATTTAAATATGCTAGGAATTCATAGAAATATAAAATTAGGCAATCTAGTAGTAGTAGTAGTAGTAGTAGTAGTAGTAGTAGTAGTAGTAGTAGTAGTAGAGTAGTATGGTAGTAGTAGTAGTAGTAGTAGTAGTAGTAGCAGTCGTAGTAGTAGTGGTAGTAGTAGTAGTAGTAGTAGTAGTAGTAGTAGTAGTAGTAGTAGTAGTAGTAGTAGTAGTAGTAGTAGTAGTAGTAGTAGTAGTAGTAGTAGTAGTAGTAGTAGTAGTAGTAGTAGTAGTTAATCATTTTCTTTAATAACTTGAGACGTAGGTCACCATCTAGTTAAATCAATAGCTCTTGAGCTAACGATTTGTATGGATCGACCAGAGGTTAAATTGTTAACTTCATTAAACCGAAGGCCTAGGCCTAGTAGTAGTAGTAGTAGTAGTAGTAGTAGTAGTAGTAGTAGTAGTAGTAGTAGTAGTAGTAGTAGTAGTAGTAGTAGTACTAGTAGTATTAAAATTAGTAGTACTAGTAGTACTAGTAGTAGTAGTAGTAGTACGTATACCAGTAGTAGTAGTAGTAGTAGTAGTATAGTAGTAGTAGTAGTAGTAGTAGTAGTAGTAGTAGTAGTAGTAGTAGTAGTAGTAGTAGTAGTCGTAGTAGTGAGTAGTAGTAGTAGTAGTGGTAGTAGTGGTAGTAGTAGTAGTAGTAGTAGTAGTAGTAGTAGTAGTAGTAGTAGTAGTAATAGTAGTAGTAGTAGTAGTAGTAGTAGTAGTAGTAGTAGTAGTTATTAAGTAGTAGTAGTAGTAGTAGTAGTAGTAGTAGTAGTAGTAGTAGTAGTAGAAGTAGAAGTTTAAAGTAGTAGTAAAAGTAGTAGTAGTAGTAGTAGTAGTAGTGGTAGTAGTGGCCCACCATGGTAGAAGTGGTAGTAGTGGTAGTAGTAGTAGTAGTAGTAGTAGTAGTAGTCGTAGTAGTAGTAGTCATAGTAGTAGTAGTAATTAGTAGCAGCAGTGATCAATGAGACGGAGAATAAGACGGAGAAAGAGAACAAGAAGGAGAAGGGCAAAGAGACGCCTACTTGGCCCCCCCCGGCCCTGAGGGGCACCGCCGGAGGCGAAATTTTTTTTGTTTTCGTTTGAAATATGCTAGGAATTCATATAAATATTTACATACATAGAAAATATAAGGAATTTTTTCATAAATTTGAACGGTACCGCACGGTATCATGCGGTACCGCGGTACCGTATCTAGATTAATCCCTGGATCATCCGGAGGCGAAATTTGTTTTGGTGTTTCGTTTGAAATATGCTAGGAATTCATAGAAATATGATAAAATTAGGCAATTTAAATTTACACTTAAAGCTTAGTGTTAGTAGAATTAGTAGCAGTAGTAGCAGTCGTAGTAGTAGTAGTAGTAGTAGTAGTAGTAGTAGTAGTAGTAGTAGTAGTAGTAAGTAGTAGTAGTAGTAGTAGTAGTAGTAGTAGTAGTAGTAGTAGTAGTAGTAGTAGTAGTAGTAGTAGTAGTAGTAGTAGTAAGTAGTAGTAGTAGTAGTAGTAGTAGTAGTAGTAGTAGTAGTAGTAGTAGTAGTAGTAGTAGTAGTAGTAGTAGTAGTAGTAGTAGTAGTAGTAGTAGGTAGTAGGTAGTAGTAGTAGTAGTAGTAGTAGTAGTAGTAGAGTAGTAGTAGTAGTAGTAGTAGTAGTAGTAGTAGTAGTAGTAGTAGTACCGTTAGTAGAAGTAGTAGTAGTAGTAGTAGTAGTAGTAGTAGTAGTAGTAGTAGTAGTAGTAAGTAGTAGTAGTAAGTAGTAGTAGTAAGTAGTAGAGTAGTAGTAGTAGTAGTAGTAGTAGTAGTAGTAGTACTACTACTACTACTACTACTACTACTACTACTACTACTACTACTACTACTACTACTACTACTACTACTACCACTACTACCACTACTACTAGTAACACTACTTTTACTACTACTTTAAACTTTTACTACTACTACTACTACTACTACTACTACTACTTCAAGGCTTACTACTACTACTTCCTACTACTACTTACTACTACTACTTACTACTACTACTTACTACTACTACTACTACTACTACTACTACTACTACTACTACTACTACTACTACTACTACTACTTACTATTACAACTACCACTACTAGTGTAGTGGTAGTAGTAGTAGTAGTAGTAGTAGTAGTAGTAGTAGTACTGAGGAGTAGTAGTGCTGTAGTAGTAGTAGTAGTAGTAATTAGTAGCAGCAGTGATCAATGAGACGGAGAATAAGACGGAGAAAGAGAATAAGAAGGAGAAGGAAAACAAGAAGGGCAAAGCCTCGGAGACGCCTACTTAGCCCCCCCGGCCTTGAGGGGCCCCGACGAAGGCGAATTTTTTTTTGTTTTCGTTTGAAATATGCTAGGAATTCATATATATATTTACATACATAGAATATAAGGAATTTTTTCATAAATTTGAACGGTACCGCACGGTATCATGCGGTACCGCGGTACCGTATCTAGATTAATCCCTGTATAATAATATCTGCGAAGTCTTTGTACAGTTATTAATATTAAACCACTACTTACTAGTATCATACTATACTCTCGGACTCTTGAACCGTCCCAGTTAATTTAATACCGTTTTCCTATTAATTATCAGATAAGTTTAGAAAATGTTATTGTGAATAAGTATTGCATTTTCCGAGTCCCACATATAATATTGTTTGTTTTTTTTTTTTCAATATTTTTACCACAGGAAATATTGATAGTACTAAGATTAAATTAGGAGTCGAAACATGGCCATTGCCTACATTTCAAATTCGGTAATTGACAAAAGGAAAACTTGAAAGAAACAGGCACGGTGAGTTCCGCCGGAAAATACCACATCAGTTCAAGTTCCTACTCTCAGGCTCATTTTCATATTTCTGACCCGGGCCGTTTGACTAGCGGAAACTATCTAAACAGCTATTTTATCGCTCGCGACTCGTCACAGTCACGTTTCTATTCGTTCAAAGGCGGCTTCGCAGAATTTGCATTGTCTGAGCCTGACGTAGACAAACAGTCCATCAAGGGAGGAAACTCGGCTAATTAAACTGGAATTCACCAACTGGCACGTTCGTTTTGGTAACCTTCCTCAGCCTGACCTCGGAAATATTTTGGGGTCACGAGTCAATTGACAGCAGTGTGTTTATTCGGTCAATTGAGTGCCGGTTGGTAATTTCCTCACAGGAGGCTAGTCAAAGACTTACAACAGTCAACAAATGTGCAAGCCGGACAAGCAAATTATTGCATTTGTGAATAGCAAGGGCAAAAGTTTTTTTTTCTTTTTGTTTTTTGTCAGTTGAAAGTTGTCAGTTGAAAGGAGAAAAAGACAGGGTAGGTGTATGCTTCTGTGATAGTGTATTGGTAATTAAACACATCACTCCACAATTTAGTAATTGAAGAACGCTTTCTTAAAATTTCGTTGAGCTGAAAAGGAAGCATGTAAGTAGGAGAACATAATATTAAGTAAAAACAGTGGCGAATAAGGAGAGAAAACAGGAAACGACGGGGAGAAGTGGCCGGCCTCCGAGGTGAAAGAAGGAAAGTGAAAATCAGAGTAGAAAAAGACGGTTTGAGCGATGATCGGTGGCCTAAGTGCTTCTCTTTCCCTTCAATCATCCCTTCTGTCCCAACCAATCTAGCCACTGATGCCAAAGTTGGAACATTTTCGTTGTCTCCGACAGTTATTTTCTCTTGTTGCTGGTCTGTTGTTGTTTTTGGCGATTCCTGCTCCTTTTCGACGCCCTTTTCCACCCGGAATTATTGGCGATGGCTGGTGGCGGCACCACTTCGGCGTTCAGCCGGCAGCTGGTGGCATCACTATTAATACTGCCAGAGATTTCTGCTGAGTGGGCGGCAAGAGAGGAGGAGGAAGGGGAGGAGGAAGGGGAGAAGGAAGGGGAGGAGGAGGAGGAAGGGGAGGAGGAGGAGGAGGAGGAAGGGGAGGAGGAAAGGGAGGAGGAGGGAGGCTGGTGCATTGTTTGAGGTATAGTTCCCATATTCTGTGTCTATATTTAATACTTGGTCGCCATCGTCCTCAGAGCTTTCATCTGCGGCTGGATCCGATCCAGCCGGAGCAGTATGCTCATTTGCATGGCCAGCATGACGCCTCTCAATCGAGCCTACATATGCAGTTTCTGTCGATGAAGGAGATCTTGACGTAATGAACACGGACCGTGTTCAAGGACTCGAAGCAGAGGAGATCCAGAACGCTCCTCTAGAAATTTTTTGCATAGCTCCTCCAGATCCTGCAGCACAAGACGGTCATTACTACCACTAATTCCAAGAAGTATTTGGGTACTGCGTTTGTTTGCTTCTGTTGCACTGAACCACAGATTCCCTTCCTTTTCTTTCTTTCTTTCTTTCAAACTCTTTTCTTGCTGCTCGCTCGCTCGGTCGCGTGCTTGCTTTCTTTCTTTCTTTCTTTCTCTCTCTCTCTCTCTCTCTCTCTCTCTCTCTCTTTCGTTCTTTCGTTCTTTATTTATTTCGTTCTTTCTTTCTTTGCTGTTTTTGTTGGTTTTGTCGTTGTTTTTGTTGTTGTTTTTGTTGTTGTTGTTTGTTGTTGTTGTTTGTTGTTGTTGTTGTTGTTGTTGTTGTTGTCGTCGTCGTTGTTTTTGTTGTTTTTGTTTTTGTTTTTGTTGTTTTTGTTTTTGTTTTTGTTGTTGTTGTTGTTGTTGTTGTTGTTGTTGTTATTGTTGTTGTTGTTTTTGTTTTTGTTTTTGTTGTCGTTTTTTTTTTTGTTTTTTTTGTTTTTTTTTTGTTGTTATTTTTGTTGTTGTTTTTGCTGTTGTTTTTGCTGTTGTTGTTCTTGTTTTTGTTTTTGTTGTTGTTGTTGTCGCGATGTGAGATCCTTTTCCTTTCCTTCCTTTTGTCTGTTTCTGGCCTTTTCCTGTCCTTTCCCCCTTTTTTTCCCTCTTACTCTGACCTCTAGTGGTAAGGTGCCCCAGCCATCATGGAGCAAGTTGAAGATACCATCCTACACATTGCATCATCAAATGACTTCTAGGTCTGGATTGCTACAGCAAGATACCCCGCTTTTCGATCGCTCAGTGTTATAGCAAAAGATGACACCCGTCAGTCCCTTAGATTCCAAATCACGTTTACCTTGCCTTGCCTGCACGCAATGTCTCACATACTTTCGAAAGTGGGGTTGGGGGAGAGGGGGGGGGGGGGGAGGGAGGGAGAGAGAGAGAAAGAGAGAGAGAGAGAGAGAGAGAGAGAAAGCAAGTGACCATTGTTTGCACACTTTTTTGATGTCATTCATGTTGAATTCAACCTGCTTGATGATTTGATCATCGCTTTCGCTGTCTGCGCCTTCAAGCTTTTCAAAAGCCTGCTTGGCCGAAGTACATAACAGATCCTTAATTTCGCCAACAACAGCCAGTATCATACTTTCCACCTAATTAGTAACACCGGCATCAAGGCTAAACTATTCTTAGTTTCGTTTGACAAACACCTTCGTGTACCTCTTGTTTTGAGCCTTCGGGTTTGATTTCTTGCTTCAGTGAGTCGAATATTTCTTTCGCACGCTTCCTCAGCGATTCAATCTGCAGCTGGCATGTTGAGCTGGTGATCTTGACATTCTTCAAAAGCTCTCGATCCAGGTACCTGCAACGATTTCAAACAAACGCCTTCGTCATTCTACTTGGTTTGAGCTCATTAATACATGAAATGCTCCTAGTTCTTAAATACAGTAAAGATTGACTGCAGCGGTTCTTCTCAGCCAGCTTTGATTTTCTTACTTATGTAGGGATTCATTTAGAAGCCCTTGACAAGAGCTTTGTAATGAGCTACGACGCTGCTTTGACTCAAGTCTGAGTTGAGAAAAATGTACTTGAGAACTAGGCACCTCGCATACCGGGCAGCGGAGTCGGTCTCCTCATTTGTCGGCTGCGGCCGCGGCTTGATGGGCGCTCTTTCCTTCTGCTTTTTCTCGTCCTCTTTCTTGTGTTCCTTCTTCTTCCCCTTCCTTATCTTCCTTTCACTTGCATCCTCGATATTGAGCAACTGTAAGCATTCTTGGCAAGCTTGACACCTGAACATAAAGAGGAAGGAAGTAGAGAGTGCCGGTTACTAGCCACGATGACTTTGGGGGTTTTCATAATATTGATGGCTCAATCTCAATCAGTTCTTGCTTCTAGTAAACTAAAAATACTAACCTATATGTAAGCAAGCGTACAAAAGGAGCTTTCAAAGGAAATTTGCTCCAGGAATGATCATAGGCATTGACTGAGAACGATGCCTGCGAAAGTTAAGAAAGCCAGATCCAGCGCTATTTGAGAGGGATGCTTACTTATTATTCAGAGGGTCGGGGTTTGTCAAGTGAAGCTTTCTGTCGATTTTATTCCCGACAGCGAAGATGACCTGCAGAATTGTCAAGACGGCTAAAAATGCAGTTGGAGCACAGAAATCATGGCAACGCAGCAGCAAACGAATGCGAGGCAAGGAGGACCAAACTGTGATATAGCTTATACAAGGTCAGATGGTCAGAGTCTTTAATAGCCTCTGGGGCCTGCGGCCGTGGCCAGATGCGATATAACACGGGCCGACAAGCCTCCGAGGTCAGAATCTCCTCTTCAAAATCTCGCGGCAGGAACATCACCTAAATAACAATCCAGAATCGACATCGCAGGTAATCAAAATACTTTCTTCTTATTAATAAGAGAACATGAGAATACCTTCTCCTTCGTTTCTGTCCAAATATTCTCTGCGATAGGCTGGACAACCTTCGCAAAATCCTTGTATTCAAGTTGGGACTGTTGTTGCAACAGACAGCGGCCTGAACCAGTTTGTTTGAAGGCAGCTTTGATCTCTTCCTCGAATTTCTGCGCGAGCCCCAGCTGTTGCAACACCTCCTATCATGATGAAATGCTAGACGAAGTTGAGACGTTTCAAGCATAGATACCTTGGCAGTTTTTGCAAGCATTGGAGTAATGTGCTTTTTGAGTCGGCATTCGCCCAGAAAACAGCCTTCCAGGAGCTTGTCAATATCCAGCATCATCTGCCGCACAGGCAGGGGGTATGAAATACTGAAGGCAAAATCAGAGCAAGCTCACCCGCCACTTTATCCCGAGTGCTTGACACAGGCGAGCTGCCTTCGGAGCCACACCGCCCCCATTGAGAGAGATCAAATCCCATTCAACTTGGCGGTCTGGATCGAGGATGCGCCGCTTACTGACCAGAACCTACAAGAAAGTGAAATGCTGGCGGTTTGATCTCTCTCTTTTTTGCCAATCGCTGCATAAATTATCTACGTATCTATTTGCCTATCTATCTATCTATCTATCTTCTATCTGTCTGTCTATCTATCTATCTATCTGTCTATCTGTCCGTCGATCTATCTTTTTATTCATCCATCCATTCCTTTTTCTCTTTTTTGTCTTATTATTTCTCCCTCGTTCCGTTCATGTGTAACCTCGAAAAACCGCATCTCAGCACTGCCTTCGACAAAGAGGACATGGGAGGAAAAGAAGATTCGGCGCCAGCTCGTGAAACAATTCACGACGTTCGTGATCTCAGAAGGCACCCGTGTTACCTGTTGAAATAAAGCCATTAATATTATCTTGCGGAGATTTCTAGATAAAGCCCATGGTGGCCCCTTTCTTGAGCGACTTGCTACAGTGATGCAGCCCAGGTAAGGTCGAGATTGACGAATTCTTCAGAGTGGGTGACGATGAGAATGTTCCTTCTGTATTTTTGAGCTATCTTCACCAAGAAATTGCGGAGGATTCGTTGTGCCTCAGGATGCAGGGAATGGCCGGGTTCGTCCAGGAACACATTCGAGCTTCACATGCAAGGGCAGAGAAAAGGAGATTTAATTTACTTACAAGCTCCCGAAAGTCTTAGAAAGAAACCTGGACGGGAACACTATGGCCGCCAACACCAAGAGCAGTTCTAGTTGCCCTCCAGAGCAGTCCTTGATGGGAATCCATTGTCGGGGCTTGTCAGCGATGCAACTTGCACAAACAAGCGAGGCATTCAATCTCTGTTATGATTTCAAAATGCTGAGCATGCATGCATGTGGATGTAAGTATGCATGCAGAAACGCATGCATATGTATGTATGTGTGTTTTTTCCACTTAACGATTTTTAGGAATTGAAGAACGCTTGCTTTTCGTTGAGCTGAAAAGGAAGCATGTACGTAGGCGAACGTAATTAAAACAGGGGCAAATAAAGCGAGAAAACAGCATATACATATTATTATGTATGTACATCAAGAGAGAGAGAGAGAGAGAAAGAGAGAGAAAGAGAGAGAGAGAGAGAGAGAGAGATAGAGAGATAGAGAGATAGAGAAAGGAAGCAGGGGTAGAAAGAGAGTAAGAGAGAAAGAGATAGAGAGAAGCCCCAAGCACAGACCTGAGCTTGACTTCATTCTGGTCCAACCAAATATCCATTTGTAGGACATCCTTCAAACCCTGTTTAAGGAGTTCCATCTCCTCAGGATCTAAGCAAAAAGCAAAAATCAGATAATCAAGCCCAAGGCTGACACACGAGAGATTATTTATTCCTGAAAACAGACTTGAAATGCTTGGTTCTTAGCTAATTTTTTTGTCGTTGCTGCTTGAGAAGGGGCTCGTTTGAAAGCAAGAGAGCTTTTCAAATAAACCATGACACGGATTTTCAGCAGCACTTTTAAGATTAGGCTGTCGATCGCACTTACGAGCTACGAATCTCATCTCACTGTATCTTAAACTACCTTGTCCAGGGGGGGCACGACAAGCTTTGATGATAAGTTCGCAAGCCCTCTGCTCGTTGAAAACAAAAGGCAGAGGAGGAGAGGGCGAGGTGGCCTTATAATGCGCCGCCGTCAGACGTGTGCTCCGATCCTGAAAGCAGCAATGGCGGTGATGGAGGAGTAATCAGGCTGGCATGTTTTGCAACCTGTTGAAGGAAAGAGACGGCTGTGCGTAGTATGCTGACGGCCAGAAACTGTGTATCCCGTTTGTGTTGCCGAGGCGGTTGAAAACCCTGCGACACCCACACGGTACCACAGTGACTCTTAAAATTGTTTTCAAAATTGCAAGCGCTTTGAATTTGGATTGCCATAAATATGTCTCTTTGCTCTGACCTCTTGTTTATGAGGACATGCTTCTGCAAGTAGTCGGTCACTCCACTTTACCAACTGTTGCTTGATAAACTTAAAACTTCGCAGACTCGTCAATGGAATGAAGCAGTACTTGTCCAAGTCGAGCTCCTACATGAGCAAATCTAATGACATGTTCACGCACGTCCGTTGCCCACTTACCTTGCGCCACTTCCTATCGCAATAGTAGGTGCATTCACAGTCGTTACATTTCTTTCGTTGATCGCGACATGTGGGTCCCTGTGCGTCGTACATCACCTTCCGAACCTTCTTCCACTTGATTACTAGTTTGTCACTGAACTCTTCTTTTTCATTCTTGTCGATGGTGACAGTTTTCACCAGTGTTTCTTTATCCCACCCGTTTGTCTGATACTGGAATGGGTCTATCCAGCATGCAAACTCCTTCTCATTTTTCTTTTTAATCTCCTTCCCCTTCTCCTTCTCCTTCTTCAGATGAGACGTGGGATGGAAGAACATCTATACGCCACAAAAGACCAAGCAAGTACAGGATGAACATTTGCGCAAGTCACTATAAGGGGGGACTGACCGAAAAATGCATCATAGCCTCATCCTCCCACTGAATGATATCGCAATTTTCTAGCGCCTCGAATAATTCTGGAATCTGCGCACAAAACCCATGTGTTTGGCTCCGAAGAGTTACATAACTAGAACAAATAAGATTCCGAGTTCTGAAGTACAATCAACAGTGGATTTTAAGCGCTTCGTTCCCAGCCCACTTGTGTGATTGTTGCTTGTGAAAGGGTCTCATCTGAAAACTCTTGCCAAGAGCTTTCCATGTTGACAGATTTCTATTGAGCCGTGACCCCCGGCTTTGAACGCAATTGCAAGACTTGGCTGAGAAGCTACAAAGTGTTTGAAATCACTGTTGATTGCTTACTTATGAACTAGAAACCCCCTAATGACCTTGGACACGCCCGGAATCTTAGGCTTGTTATATATGTCAGTCGCCTTTTCCTTGATGCGGTAGCCATTGGGGTTAGCACTAACATCGGCGTTCCAGGCGTCAACACGGTCTCTCATATACTTGGCTAAATGATCTTTCTACCAATCACAGACATAAAAAATAAATAAATAAATAAATAAATAAATAAATAAATAAATAAATAAAAATTCTTAGTTCTGGATTTGCATCAGGGACTGACCATCACATTGATTTCTTGTTTCTTAGGAGCCTGAAACCTGGATCGTGGGTCCATCCATTCCAAACGCGATCCCGATTTTGCAGCATTTTGAGGTTCCAACGAAGCCTCGCGCTGAAAAACCTGGTGTTATGAAAGACATAGAGAGAAAAAAAATTAAGAAAGGAGGAGGGAGAGATAGAGAGGAGAGAGAGAGAGAGAGAGAGAGAGAAATACATATGTACATCATACATGTATGCATATATTTTATGTGCCTTAGGTGAGCTTCTCAAAGGCCACCTACTATGCTGGAAAAAGGATGAATTTTCTTCCAAATTGGCTGCTGCTGACAAGACTCACACCTTTGATTCAACAGAGCCCAGTGATCAGGTGCTTCTTTCTTTCCTTCTTTCTTTCTTTCTTTCTTTCTTTCTTTCTTTCTTTCTTTCTTTCTTTCTTTCTTTTCTCTTCTCTCTCTTCTCTCTCTTTCTCTCTCTCTCTCTCTCTCTCTCTCTCTCGCAGAATCCGGTCCAGCAATTTCAGACGTTTTCTGTTTGTGTTTTGTTGTTGTTGTTGTTTGTTATTGTGTGATTCCCCGTGCTCGCTTTTCCCGTGCTTTCGTGTAGACTGTGCTCCGCCGAAGTGTGGCCAGTGTGGTGAAGAAGGACGGGTTTTCCGTGAGAGCTTATTGGTACTACACAGAAGTACCCACAGTTCTGGACAATCCTTTAACCATCCAAGCCACACCGCTAGGCAAGCGCACAGGCAAGGTGCGGGGCGAGGAAGGCATCTACGAGTGCGAGGAATGCGGTTTGTCGTTTGACGCGCAAGCCAAGCTCGACCGCCACATGCGCACCCACAGCGGGGCTCGGCCATTCAATTGCACCATTTGTGGCCAGGGCTTCACTCAGAAAGGCCGTCTTATGTCTCACCTCAAGATTCACACCGGGGAGAAACCTTACTCCTGTAAAGAGTGTGACAAGTCTTTCAGGACGTCTGGAGAGCTCGTCAAGCACGAACGGTTACATACTGGAGAGAAGCCATATGTCTGTCAGGAGTGTGGGCGTTCTTTTACTACGTCCAGCCATCTGACTCGGCACAAGCGCATGGCACACACCGGGGAACGGCCTTTCAAGTGCAAAGAATGTCCGAAAGCCTTCTTCAGCAACTATGAGTTGACTAACCACCTGCGCCAGCACAGCGGCGAGACACCGTTTGAATGTCCCGAGTGCAATCGGACGTTTGGGTGACTAACCCTAACTCTAACCCTTACCCTAATGCTAACCCTAACCCAAACCCTAAGCGTCAATATTTGTTTTATGTCGCGAGTACCACCGGACGTTTGGGTAACTAACTCGTTACCATGACAGGGCTGACCGCGGACACATACACATACACACACATACACACACATACACACACATACACACACATACACACACATACACACATACACACACATATACACACACACACACACACACCCTTAAGTACATATATGCGCACATGCACCGATTATTCATATTGTATGCATGTGCATGTGCAGATCGTCTAGTGAGCTGTCGGCCCATAAGAAGCGCGCCTACTCTGTCAACAAACCGCACAAGTGCACAGAATGCAAAAAATCCTTCAATACCAAGGCAGACTTGATCGAGCATGAGCGGACTCACACCGGGGAAAGGCCGTACCAATGTGGCATGTGCGATAAAGGCTTTATCACTGCGAGCAAGCTCGCGGCACACAAGCGCACCCACACGGGTGAAAAGCCTTACAAATGCCCACACTGTGACAAAGCTTTTGCTGAGAGTGGAGTTCTGGTCAGACATATCCGCACTCACACGGGCGAGAAGCCTTTCAAGTGCGAGTTGTGTGAGAAAGCATTCGCACAATCTGGGCAACTCTCTTCGCACACGAAGCGGATACACTGGCACGTTAGAAATCGCGACCCTGGTACCCTAGGCTCGGCTCCGTAAAAGAACAACACCTCCCGGTTAGTATTTTTTTGTTGTCTTTCTTCGCAGGTATTCCGGTACATGAAGAACACTGACTGTTGCAAAACGTATAGACCGGACAACTGCTGATGGAAACGTTTGCAGTGGGATGATATGAGCGGCAAAAAAGGCATCCGTCGGTCTGGCAAAACTTGAGTGGCATTTCTTGGAAATCTTCCGTTCAAGTCGATTTTGAAAATATTTGGAGTCATTTCGGCCCAGACTCCCGGGCGAAGTTTTGAAGATATATCAGACTTGTAGAAACTTAATGTTGAGTTTTCAACAACTGAGAGTTTGATGGTCCAAATGCAGTAATACGTACTGATCAGTCCGGGGCCCGGGCCGCCCAGCATGTCTAACAATATTAATATTGAATTCATGTATCAAGTCCAAAATCAATTATAAACTAATCAACGTGAACTTGAAGTTATTTTACACTAATTCCTTTGAGTAGCATCTATTTCTTACTCTTAATTATTTGAAGTTAAGGAAGTCACACTGGAGTCACGTTGAACTTGAAGATACTGTGTCACGATATAGCCTTCAACTTTAATGAAAGCGTCCTCCGAGTCTGTTCTTCCCTGTACCTTCCGTGTAAAAAGGGGCGGAGTAAAACAGAGAATTAACAACGATAGACAGGATGAATTTCCTTAAATAATGGCATTTCAAAGTGTTCAGGTCTAAAAATATAGTAGCTATGATGGGACGGCGTGAAGGACGGTAACAATCCCCCCTCTCCGAACAATCCGACTTGTGAGAAAAGAGGATTGGAAAAATAAAACGAACCCATCACGACTACTTATTTCACTTATGCCAAAACATCCGTCTAAACCAAATCCGCAGCCCCCCGATAATAAATGCGTGAGCAAAGTATGATCGAGTTCCCTCTATCGGGCAAATAAAATTAGCTTCCACTTGAACTGTACACTTGAGACGATTTGTCCCCGCAAACGGATACCTAATCCTGCAATGTGACAAAGAAAAGAAATAACATTACCATTTCCGAAAACGAATTGCTCCCTTGAACAAGCTTACGTTATTTTTTTTAGGTTTCCTACCTAGAAAAATGCTTAGCTAATTAACACGACCGCGTTTTCGGGTTCTTCCGCAACTTGACTTTTCAGTCTTATCCCTCGGATGCTTTCCAACATTAGCCTTCTTGGGCCTTCCTGGTTTCCTACCGGTATCAGCCTCTTTTTCAGGCTTCAGTTTGCTACATTTCTTTCCTCTAGTAACCTTGTCATAATGTGGGGCTCCGACATGTTCAAAAGGAAAATCGGAATCCATCAGAGTATATCCCATATCCGTTCTGGAATCTGCATATCAGGGGTCAGATCAAAAGGAGCATTGCGTATCATTTTTGTGCTCTCTTGAATAGTCCATGGCGTGAAATCCTCATCATCCTCTTTGATCGTCCCGTCCCAGATTCTTTTCCCTTTGAATCCACATAAACCGGTAGATAGGTTCTTTCATTCGGCTTTTCCACAGCCTCCTCCAGAATTGCATGACGGGTATAATCCCCAACCTTCTTTCCTCTTTTGAAGGTAACAGTGTTTCCAACAACCTTTAACAGATACAGGTCATCCAACGTATCATCTCCTACGGATTTCTAATTAGGTTTCATAAGGTAAAAGGATCCTTGTCTCCACTTGATCACTCCAATGTCTTGACCATAGAACCATAACAGTTACTTTCCGATTTGTTCCATTTTGAATACTTATGATCTAATAGATCTCCTTTGACTTCCTCTGCCTTGTGGACATCACCCCCCGAATTATCCGGTAAAAAACTTATTGAAAGATTTCGTCTGGCCGGACACGTCTGAAATGCCAATTTGATCCTGGTCTTTTGGCAGCTTTTTGTCTTTGCGTCACTGAGCTAATATAACGAGACATCATTCTCTTTTTTGAGGACTGTGTTTGGTTATATTACCGACTTACTCTTCCATTGAGCTATCGTTGGGGATAGTACATTTGGAGTCCATAGCTAAAGGCTGATTTCTTTTCTGATCTGTCGTACAGACATCAGATAAGCACAAATTTATTTTTCGCTGATCTGTCGCACAGACATCAGACGAAAACAAACACTCCTACTCATCCTCAAACAAAAAAACTTACAAACAAGCGATCAATTTGTCACAAGCTGGCATAACCTTTAGCCCTTGTGCACATTTGGCTTCTGTGTGCTCTTCTACAAGACACCACACCTACTCCACTCCCTCTTGCTGCTTGCATAAAGCCAAGTAGGATAAGTGCGAAACAAACATCAGACAAACACACAGACGGAGGAGAAACGAGCAAAGCACTCCCACTCTCTGTTCTGAACCATTTTCCTTGCATTTTCTCTGCAGAAACCAGAGGAGATTACACATCTCTCACACAAGAGCAAGACAAATATCGAAGCACTGTCCGACGACAGACTGACTTCTACAAAACAGCTCTTTTGACCAAACTATCGTTATCTCTGTGTAGGGCCTGACGCCCCATAACTATTTCAACAGAGAAAAGGAAGAAGGAGAAGAAGGTTGCATAGAGTGATAAGAATAACAGAAAAAAAAAAAAAAGAAAAAAAAAAGCAGACGTGACTCTCATAACATAAGATGGAAGACGAGAATGAGCAGGCTGGTGTGACACCAACTGATTATGGTCCTAGTGAGGGAGGAGAGGAGCAGGAGACTCAGTACTCAGAAGAGAGGGGGATAGAGATGGAGAGGAGAGAGAGGAGTATACGTATACAGCCGATGTAGAGTCGACAGGGGGGGGGGGTAATGCACAAGAAGCGAGTGCAGGTCAGACTGGAGGCTCTCCACTGACAGAGGCAGAGAGAGAGATGGAGGATGTTGGCCAGAATATCCCAAATACATGGGAACAGTTGGCTACATATGATGATGAAGAGTCCTTCTTCCTTAACTACCCAACCTATTATAAAACACACATCTACATTCCTTACGAGAAAAGGAATAGACCAGGACAAGGTCAAAGCAACCTCCTGATCGAAATTCCCGGCCTTGCGAAGCCTCTCTTCAACAAAGTGAGGTTTGAGCACGAAAGAGTGCCATTGCAGGATATCAAGTATGGCGACACTCTTACACTGTGCGACATATACGACATATCTGCAACACTCTACGCTGCTGTGCTCGTTGCGGAATTTTATGAACGCACAAACATACAGTGGAAAAATAAACGCACAACTGCAGCATGGCTGTCTGTCTGTGGTGTCCCCACTGATATCAAGAATCTAGAAAGAAAGTTCGAAGGTAGAAACCAAAGTGGCATTGAGTTTGCCCTTGAGGCTTTTGTAACTGCCTTCACACGGGCTTACAACGAAATGTACAAAGCACTGAAAGACAACACAAGGCAACATCCTGTTTACGAGGAGGTTGACCAGTCTTGTCAGGTGCTTGAACGCCTCACACAACTCCATAAGGGCCTCTTTGAGGGGAAGGAGCAGAAACCAACATGGAAACAATGGGCCCACACGAAGAATCACACTCTCATTAAAGGCCCTCTCACAACAATCCCAAATAATAACAGAGCTGATAAGTCTTCCATGAGAGAAAAGGCACACTTCCTCTCTAGTGCCACAGGGCTTGCACAGTTCGTGACTCATCTAGCACGACAGGTGAAAGAAGAAGAGACGAGACAGAAAGAGGAGAAGGAGCAAAAGGAGAAGATAGCTGTGGCAATGGCAGTAGCACGGGTGGCTCCACAGCCAACGGCTCCACCTACCACATCTAACCCAGCTCCCAAGAAAGCAGGAGGAGGATCCACAGGAGGATGACCCCAAGGGGGAGGGACAGTAATTAACTTGACTGACTCCCAGAAGAAAAAGCAGGCGCTGCAGGCAGCCCTAGCTAAAATCAAAATTGGGGGAGGGGGCCTTAAGCTCTATGCTATCACTGCCAATGAGGCTGACACAAGACCCTCATGACTAAGCTCAATGAGATGGACAGATGCTTCCAGCAAAACCAGTGTGAGGTGGAGCAGGAGTATGAAGTCCTAGAACATCTCTGTGATCGATCCCTCCTTGGAGCTGGTTTTGATCGTATAACTTACGAGAAGAACAGAGGAGAGGAGGAGCTAGCAAGGAAAGGTGGACATGCAGAGATGAGTTGTACTCTGGCCATTGCTGCCCTCATTCGATACTTTAAGGCAAGTGGATACCAACACTTGTGCACTGGCACATTGATTGGGTTTGAAATTTTCGACTTAGTATCGGAGCAGTTGCAGTCTCTCACTCAGCTTGCATCTGTCTTAACAAATGTGGGCACCCAGTACACTCTCTTTTATAACCACAAAGCCATACTCCTATATTTCCTCAGTGCTTTGCACGTCTACAACAAAAATAAGCTCACACTGCTCATGCAAGACTGCAAAACTTTCGACAAGGTAAAACACTTGAACTTTTTGGAGATGAGCGTCTTTGAGGCCACGACTAAGGCCGTGAGCCCAAAAATGTTGTGGACCGAAGTAATGACCGCTTGTCAGAGGCTCGACAGCCAGACAGCATCCTTGATCGGTTCTGCATCGGCTTCTGCTCAACCGCAAGCCGCACATACGCAACGATCCCTAGGAAAGCGACCAAGAGAGAACAGTCGTGAAGCTAACACACCTTGTATTCGTTGGTGGGCACGGGCACAATGCTTCAAACACACAAATAAGAAATGCCCGTACAACCACGATGTCGAGGACACCCGCATCCGAAACACACTCCTCAAGAACGTACGGTCGGACGAAACCAACACCGTCGCCGTTCTGCGCCGACTGCGCAAGGATCAGGGGTGGAAATTACAGGATGTCGCGGACCATGACCACGAACTAGCTGACGCGATCAATTCTCTTTTCGCTAGAGATGATCAGAAGACGGCAGCCATAGAAGCCGCAAGTAGAGGAAGAGGTGGAACACGAGGAAGAGGAGGAGGGAGAGGAATCCATCGAGGAGGAGGAGCCCCTTTCGCACGAGGCACATACACTCGCGGGGGGAGAGAGGATTTGTGAGAAGAGGAGGAGGAAGAGGTGTATTTCAAGGTAGAGGAGGAGGAAGATGGGTTGGCCGAGGTGGATACGGCAGCGCAGAGCGCCCGTACCACAGAGATGGGGGCTGGGCAGACGGCTCGAGCTCAAGCTCGAGTTCCTCAGCACCACAGGCCTATGCGACATCAGGCGCAACCACTACCGACACTGATGCCGACTTAGGTAACAGATTTGAGGTAGTCCAATGACTAGAGAAGGAGGGAGAAAACAGAACAACATGCATTGCATGATACACCGTTGTGCAGGTCCCAACCAAGGGTACCAGTGAGTCTAAGAGCCCACAGCAGGCCACAGACCAACTCAAAGGTAGTACAATACCAGTACACCCATCACGACAACAAACAGTGCATGCTGCTAATAGGCAGGCGAGTAAAGCGCTGGCAAAGAGAAAGCAGGCGGGCCTGTCGCAGCCACAGCCGAAGAAAGTAAGAATAGAACCGGCAATCAATCTTATCAACTTGCCGAGACAGACAATAGACAAGGAGGATGGAGGACATCAACCTCTCCTCACGGTCTCAAACAGAGAAAGCAAGGACAATCATCCTTCGCTTGTGAACAATACCCAAAAAGACATTACAAAAACGGCGGAAAGGGAGGAGGAGGCGAACCTCGAGAAAAGGATACAGATTTTAGAACACAAGCTCCTTGTATTGGCCTTAAAAAGTCACCGGCCAGACGCTTTATGCTATATGAACCTTTTTTGTGAAACATTAAATACCTTTATAAACGTTGGTAATGATACTATGGCGAATATTAATATTGTCGGCCGGAAATTTACTACGAAACACCATGCGTGGTTAGAAACTAATATGAAAAAATCATCTGGCACTTTGAAAGGAGTTAGTAGTCGGACGGATATAACGGGCATCATCACTTTAAATTTTAAAATTAAATTGAAATCCGGACGAGTATATCGAGTGGACTTATACGTTGTCCCCGAATACCACGGATCTGTTCTTTTGTCGTACGACCAACTGGCAACAATGAACGTAGTGATTGATTGCGCCGCCAAACGAGTCATATACGGCGTAGAGCCAGGAGAAGAATATACTGTCGACTCTCTCCATGCTATTGACTCATACGAGGCCCTACACCTAGGGGTAGCATCGGAAGGGAAACAGGTGGCCATTACACACGCATATGAGGCATATATGCCAACGGACGCGGTGTCTAAAGATGGTTCAAACCTGTCAGACAAGAGAGAGGCGGAGGTCTATACGGCTACAGTCTCTACACAATGGGATAAAAAGTCGATAGACGATCTCATTGAAAAGAGGAAAGAGGATATTATATGCATGGGAAAAAGGTGCCCATCGTTGGCGAGATTTGAAGAAGGAGCAGGGGCCGATGTATATATTACCAACGGGTATTGCTTTCCGTAAAGGTGGAAGAGAAGGACAGACAGGAGTTTATACCGAGGAGAAGGGGACGACTCCCTGATATCCCGGCAGAAGATATTAAAAGCTTTATTACCGAATTCTGGGGTGACGAGCCTACGTGGCCGCGCTCACTGACAGAAGTGAAAAAGTGCCTACGCACTCTTTTTGAAAATAATAAACCATATACGGTCATACTCCCGTACAATGAGAAGGCGATATGGGCGCAGGAGATACGGGACCGGCTTATTGATCATCCGATACCGGTGCCCTCACGGAAGCAACACTTAGTGGTGGCTTGTCGTCTCGGGACTCGTGAGCAGAGCAGTGCATACAAGCGGAAGCTCAGAGACCAGGACAAGTTGAAATTGATTCCTCAAGCATTCACATGCTTCGATGGTTTCTACACCCGAAAAGCTCCGTTGCAATATGCGAGATTAATAGATATGTTGGTAGGTCTGGCGGAGGACGACGAACCAGACACTGCCACATATGAAAAAACGGGAATGGACGATATATCAGAAGAAGAGTTGGGCTTGGAGGAGGACAGAGCACCCCTCAAGCATCAAAAGAGAATGTCAGAGGAGGAGTTTAAGGCGGCGATAGACGAGAAATTGGCAGGGAGAGCAGGTACGGAGAAGGAGAAAGAGGTTTTGAAAGAGAGATTGAAGGCGAACAAAATGATTTTTGACCCCCCTCAAGCGGGAGGTGTCAAGCCGGAAGACTTCACCGCGGTTATTTGTAAAATACCAGGTGCTGAGCCTTCACCGGCGCCACGACGGGCAAATCTGAGTATACATGAAGCAAAGATCGCAGAAGAACAAGCGCGGCAGTTACTTGATGAGGATTTCATTGAGAGATCGACATCTCCAATAGTTTCCCAACCGAGACTGGTGCCTAAACCGGGAGGAGAATGGCGCTTAACGGTTAACTATGCCCGCGTCAATAAAATTTTAGAGGAGGAACGAAATCCATTACCTACTCTTGAAGAAGGAAGGCGAGTATTGCGGAACGCCAAGCTATACTCAGTCATTGATCTGAAGAACCTACTCTTGAAGAAGGAAGGCGAAATTCCACTGGATGAAAAGTCCAGATGGCTGACTGCATTTGTAGTAGGAATGGAGATATATCAGTGGAAAGTACTTCCGATGGGACTCAAACAGGCCCCGGGACTCTTTCAGAAAGCGATGCAAAGCATGCTGAGTAGCAAATATGATGACCAGACAGAGGGAGGTTTCATGAGGAGAAGAGGACAGAAGGCGGGAGAGTACGCATTTTGTTACATCGATGACATTATCGTGTACTCCAATACGATGGAAGAGCACATCGACCATCTAACAGACATTTTCAGGCGTATCAAACTATTTGGCCTGAAATGTAATTTGAAGAAATGTCAAATCGCAAAAACAAGCGTTACATATTTGGGGTACGAAATCTCTTACAATAGAGTCTCGATATCCAAAGAGAAGAGGGAGGAGATCATGAGCCGGCAGAGGCCAAAGAATCGCACAGAGCTGCACTCATTTCTTGCGATGGCGCAATATTACAGCCAGTTCATACCCAATTGGGGTGCAACTCGGGCTAAGTTGGAGAGAATGATCGACTTCGGTGATTTTGAGAAGTGGGATGATGAAGCCTTAGAAGCGTACAACACGCTCAAAGATCTCATCTATAAAGATCCGAAGGATGGCGGACTCGTGCTGATGATGCCCGACTTTTCGAAGCAATTCGTAGTCGACACAGACGCATCAAAGTTCGCGATCGGCGCAGTCTTACAACAGGAAGATGAGGAGAAAAAGTTGCGCCCGATCATGTTTATAAGTAGAAAGTTGTGCTCGGCGGAGCGAAACTATTGTACGAGACAGAGAGAGGCACTGGCGGTGGTCTGGGCCCTCAAACGGTTGAGAGAGTATTTATGGGGTGGACCTCAGTTTATAGTAAGGACTGATCACCAGAATTTACTATGGCTGATGAATCATGAACAGACTGGCCGTCTAGCGAGATGGCAGGCATTCTTGTCATGTTTCAATTTTACAATGGTCCATCTACCCGGCAAGCGAAATGTTGTCGCTGACAGCCTCTCCAGGCTAGAGTTTCACTCAGAAGTGGCAGCTCTCGTATCATCAGCAGAAATGGAGGATCTATCCCCAGACTGCACATACGAAGTGCATCATATCGAGTCGATGCAGATGGCGAGAGGGGTCCGATATAATCGATCGGGTCTACGTCATAGCCCGCAAGGTCCGGATAATGGGATATGTTGTACAGCACATGTCGAGGATGCTGAGTGGTCCTATGAAGCATATGAGAATATGAAGGCGGAGATAAAACAAGAAGAGATTCAGCAAGAAGCATATGCGGAACCCCCGCAGGAGAACAAGGAGGAGTTAGACGAAAACCCTGAGAGGATAGGAGTGCAGCTAGAGGATGGGACTATCCACATAGCCTCACCCACTGCATGGAGACAGCAACAGGCTCTCGATCCGGAGTTCAAAGAGCTAATACAGCTATACAAGAACCCGAACGAGCTGAAAATGACGAAGGAGATTAAGGACCAACAAAAGGAGATGGGGTGGAGAGACGGTCTCTTGTGGTACAAAGGCCAACACGGGCGCTATGCATCACAACCAGACAAATGGACTCTCTGGGTTCCTGAGAAACTCAGACACATCATTTTTGTCGCTGCTCATAACTGCCCACTACTGGCGCACCCGGGCCGACAAAGAACGCATATGTTCATTTCGAGACGATTCTGGTGGAAGAAGATGAAGGAGAATATTGATGAACAGGTCAATGCATGCATCCCATGCAAGACATCCAAAACACCATTGAAGGCGAATTTTGGCCTGATCGGGACTTTTCCTTTACACTTAGGAATGTTCGAGTTCTTACACACTGATCATGTAGGACCTTTCCCGGTCACGACGGAAGGTTACAGATACCTTCTAACGGCCATAGACAGAGCCACCAACTATGTATGGGTGGTCTCAGTCAAAGACGTTACGGGCGAAACAACAGCCAAGGCGTTGATTGACAGGATCATCTCACAGATTGGGGTGCCGAGAAAAATATGCTCAGATCGAGGCTCTGACTTCAATAATGAAGTCATCGACAAGCTATCTGCATATTACGGCATGAAATGGCAATATGTCACCGCCTATAACCCCAGAGCGAACGGCAAGATAGAGCGGGTGCATAGACCCCTCAAGGCCGCGCTGAAGATGTATTGTATGAAGAAGGAGAACCAAAAGGCATGGGTGGAGGCAGCATCCTCGTTTGCCTTTGCTATGAATTGCCTACCCTCTACAGCGTTAGGTGGTTCAAAAGGTTCCGTCTCGCCATACCAATTGGTATATGGGCGTGAGCCCTGACTTGATCCAGGTGTGCCTGCCTGACACCTTCAGCATCAGTCTTCCTGCGCTCCGCCTCCCTATGCGCCTGTACTATTTGCTCCGCCTCCATCTTCGCCCGAAGTCTCACCCCAAACAGCTCATCCTGATCTGCCCATGAATCTTTTGGGTGCAGCACTGAGGCTGGGATGGCGTCAGATTTCAGGTCGGGGATATTGTATTACTGTACCATCCTCAGGTTCCTCAGGGAGTCAGCTCGAAGCTGTTCATCCACTGGAAAGGACCATACCAGATCATGGAACAGATGGGGCCTTTGAATTATAAAATCAGGGGCAGAGGAAAAGTTCAAATAGTCAATTTACGAAGGCTGATTAAGTATGATCCCTTCCTACTTGAAGATGAGTCCGTTGATCAAGCACTCAAACGGATGGAGGCTGACTTTAAAGAGGTCCCACCAATCCGTCAGGAGGATATCTCGGAACGGGATGCCTACAGGGCACCAATTGCGGAGAAGGAGGAGGCTGAGCTGGAGAATAAGCGGGCCACCGACCGCAAAAGTGCGGCGGGGACTCAGACCCGCAAAAGGGTGGAGTCGAACGTGCTGGAAGGAAAGTTCACGGAGGCGCAAATAAGGAGAGCGCAAAATGACCTTATCTACGACCGACCGAGAAAGGCGATAAGGTCGGCACGTTCGCAAGGAGTCCATCAAGAGGGGAGCGATGACGGAGATCAAGACCCTCGCGCGGGCAATGACACTCTCGTTCACCCCAGTTGGAAAGAAGGAGATGCGATTGGACAATATTTCATGGGCCAAAGACGCTTTTTACTTGGTGAGGCCTGCGGCTCAACACGTAGCCGATGACACGCTCTCAGATTTATATCTCATGAGAGTCATGGCAGTACCTCACAAACGCCATACGTGATCGAATCGATTTTCGACTGCGGCACAAATAATACAACCAGTCTTACATTTCTGGAGGAGTCTGGATCCAGTGGAAGATCCTAAAGTAAGACAATACCTTCCAGTATATAAAGACGCCAAGAAACTTGAGACATGGGATGATACCATATCTCCCACAGATAAAGATCATACCACGTGGACCATACAAGCACTACCACGAGGGGTGCTGGACATTCCTTTTGACTTGGCACAAGGCGCAATCCCTCACAAAATTTGGGACGTCCTCGAACAGTCTACCTTAGACTTAGCTTTGGTTGGAGGTCCTCCACCAGGTAAAGGAGTCCGCGCACGTAAACGGCGTCTATAGTAAGTATTTTTTTTCTCTAGAAGTATTGAGGACCTGATCGATTGCGAACATAGCATTGATCCAATATCGTCCCGACAACCTTACTTAGATATTAAAGCTACTACAGCATTCATTCTTCTAGAGATTAACAAGACACAGCTGACAAAAAATAGGCATTCTATTCTCTTGCTTCGGCAGAGACAGACGAGACGGCCACGAAACAGCACCGTTACGGGATCGCTATTTGAGTGAGCGATGGTGTTTCCTGGATACGACCCGCATTAGTACCAGAATGATGATCTCATCAAAGACTCTACAGTCTAATCAAGAACTGATATATTTTAATAACATGAACTGCTACACCGGATTCCATCGATCTCTACTTGTATCGGCATATCGCAAGGTTAGGGCGCACTCAACCCAACTTCGGATATAGTCGTCAGACTTGATGACTTGACACTATATTAAATGATACCGATTTATACAAGGGTATGTCTTCACAAAAAGTAAATGTATTTATGGAAACCGACGACCGGTTATTACATATATATGGAAATGGCGACATTAAATTATTACTCAACCATAAAACATTATACTTGGACATACTGCACAAATATCTTATCGACAGAAGAAAGAGGAAGATTTTAATATAGATACTGAATGTGCTAGAGTATATATACGATTGGTACCGGGGCAAGTATCATTGTTGTTTTATAACGGCTAATTCGTGGGTTGATGTATCTTCATACATAACTCTAAACGAATCCTAGTCAGAAAAGAAATCAGTTCAAAGCGTATTATATCGGAAACGAAGTTCCGCCATAAAAAACTGGGAGGGGGTACTGTGGACATCACCCCCCGAATTATCAGGAAAAAACTTATTGAAAGATTTCGTCTGGCCTGACACGTCTGAAATGCCAATTTGATCCTGGTCTTTTGGCGGCTTTTTGTCTTTGCGTCACTGCGCTAATATAACGAGACATCATTCTCTTTTTTGAGGACTGTGTTTGGTTATATTACCGACTTACTCTTCCATTGAGCTATCGTTGGGGATAGTACAGCCTCCGTTGGCTTCGAGCTTGGCTCCTCTTCTGTATCCATCGGGATTGATCCAGATTTGATCTCCGAATCTTCTGTCTTGAAAAGTCCTGCTCTTTGAACAGCTTGTCTGCCTTGTTTCCTCTTATGATCTTTCGCAATCTCCTCATCTCCAATTTGAACATTGGTTTTCTCTTCTGCCTCTTTCTCATCCACCTTAGGTAGGTTCTTGAATCCATCCTGTAACCTGCCAAGAGCTTCTGCTTCTGACTCAAACTCCAACAGATAAGGTGTAAATTTCACCAACCTTCTGACATGAACGATCTGTTCTATACCTTTTCCAAGAGGTATCTTATAATCATAGGCTCCCGTGCGTTGCTTGATCTGATATGGTTCTTGCCATTTACAGTAAACCTTGTCTCTGATTCCCACCGGGATGTGAGGTACATACAGTAAGAATGTGCCCCCAATCTGGAACTCCGCATGCTTGAACTTATTCTCCTGTTGCTCGTCTTGCTTCTTACTAGCATGTTCCCTGGCTCTTGTCACTTACTCCTTGGCCTCGGAAAGAGCTCTCAACCGAACTCCCATGAGCTCGTGTGGCTCCCATTTATCCCCCGGTCTCAAGTTCGTCATTGGTGTGTTTAACACACTCCCATGAACTAACTGATTCGGACTAAACTTCTCCGGGCCTCACAAATGAATCAGGCATGTATGGCACTAGCCAGCGGTTGTCAAGATTCTTGCTATTTTGATAGGACAGGAGAAAACTGTTATATCAAACAGTGATGCAAGGAACCTACACACAAAGTTTACATTATATGCACTTTGTAAACAGAAAATGAAGTATGTTAGTATGTCTGTGCAATCATGTTTGTTTGTTACGTATATGTATGATGGAGAATGACAGAAACTTACTGGAAATCCTCTTGATTTATCCAATCTCGTGATTTGAAATGATAAATCTTGCATTCAACAGTTTTTTTGCACGCCTTTCTGAACAACGTGTCATCATTTTCCGGGGTGGCTACGATCTGTAATGCCCCCAACGATAGCTCGTAAAAAGTCAGTAATACAACCAAACACAGTCCTCAAAAGATGAGAATGATGTCTCGCTATATTAGCTTAGTGAAGCCAAAAAGGAAAACTGCAACAGACCAGGAATAAAATAGCATCAGGTCCAATCCGGACAAATAATACTGAAAAACAAGCTGGTGCACCTGTCACCAGGAAAAGGTACTTTTTACAGGCTATCCGGGGGGTGATGCCTACAGATCTCGGTGTACACATCTGCTACCTAAGTCCACACAGACAAGAAGACAAAATTAGCGCAGGAGCATTTGACCACTATCGACAAGTGACATAAACACCAAAATTTGCGCAGTGGCTGGAAAAAAATTTGAAAAAAAACATACGAATTTTATTGCTGTGAAATTAAGATCTAGACTTCCGTCAATGGGTACTTTGTAAAGTAAATCACACTGAACAATTACAGGGAGGGGGGGAGTGTAACATAATTTCTACTATAATAAAAAAATCTAGTTTTTGTTACAACAGTTCCCCAAATCAATTAGTCTTATCAAAATATTATTAATTTGAATTCCTAACTATATACATAAAAATAAAGATCTTCACTTGTGGGTTGTTTATAAACCATTCACCAAATTTGCATCCACTAGTTTTTTCCATTATTATTATTTTGATACAGGATGTGTCACTGAAAAAATGCAACTATCAAATGAATTAAATTGGAACTGCCTGATATAGATTTTGCAGTACGTTGTGAAAAGAGTGGGTGTAACATAATTTAAAAAAAATAATGAAAGTTACATTAAAGTACAGGGAAAAGTTACGTAAACAGGGGGGTGATGTAACTTTCATTAATTTTTGGTTAAATCTAGTTAAAATTATGTTACACCCACTCTTTTCATCACGTGCACGTACCGCAAAATCATGATGAGGCCGTTCCAATTTGCTTGTTATCTTTTTTTAATTTCATGATCAATGACATATCCGGTACCAAAGTAATTACAATGGAAAAAACCAGTGGATGCAAATTCGGTGAATGGTTTATAAAGAACCCACAAGTGAAGATCTTCGAATTTATTTTTATGCATAGTTAGGTATTCGAATTCTAATTATATATATAATTAATAATATTTTGATTTAGCTAAAAAAAATTTGATTTGGGGAGGGTTGTAACATAACAAAAAATCAGATTTTTTTTAGTGTAGTTGAAATTATGTTACACACCCTCCCACTGTAACTTTTCCCGTTGCTCTACTGTACTAGTAAAGCTTCAACCTGCACCCAAACCTCTAACTCAGTGGTGCCAGTTTTTTGGACGATGTTGGCGGACGGGCCGCAATTACGGGTGAAAATAACATCAGAAAGTAACGGTCAGTAACCACTTTTTTTCGGTCTTTGTCTTTGTCTTTGTATTTGTATTTGTCTTTGTCTTTGTCTTTGTCTTTGTCTTTGTCTTTGTCTTTGTCTTTGTCTTTATCTTTATCTTTGTCTTTGCCGTTGTCTTGTCGTTGTCTTTGTCGTTGTCTTTGTCTTTGTCTTTGTCTTCGCCTTTTTCTGTGTCTGTCTGCCAGTGTGCTAGTGTGTCTGTGTGTGGTGGTTTGTGGCAGTATAAGTTAGTTTGTAGTCAATTTGTTTGTTTGTTTGTTTGTTTCTTTGTTTGTTTCTTTGTTTGTTTGTTTGTTAGCTAGTTAGCTAGTTAGCTAGTTAGCTAGTTAGCTAGTTAGTCAGTTAGCTAGTCAGCTAGTTAGCTATTTATCTATCTATCTATCTATCTATCTATCTATCTATCTATCTATCTATCTATCTATCTATCTATCTATCTATCTATCTATCTATCTATCTATCTATCTATCTATCTATCTATCTATCTGTCTGTCTGCTGTCTGTCTGTCTGTCTGTCTATCTATCTATCTATCTATCTATCTATCTATCTATCTATCTATCTATCTATCTATCTATATATTGTGAAACTGCGTTCCTTTGCAAGGACTACATTCCTTTGCGACATCTCATCTATCTATCTATCTATCTATCTATCTATCTATCTATCTATCTGTCTG
>WBZZ01006470.1:25000-30000 GCA_019918135.1 Paulinella micropora | reverse complement strand
CTATCTATCTACCTATCTATCCATCTATCCATCTAATCATCTATCCATCTATCTGCCCATCTAGCCATCTACCAATCTATCTGACTGCTAACCTACCCATATTGTATATGTGTCCTAGGCGATGGCTTTACACGATACCGCTGTAGAAAAGAGCTTTCGAGACTATGTCAGAGGTATGTATATATGTATGTGTGTGTGTGTATGTAAGTATGTATTTTTGTGTGTGTATGTATGTATGTGTATTTATGTATGTATGTATGTATGTATGTATGTATGTACATGTATGTATGTATGTATGTATGTATGTATGTATCTATGTATGTATGTATAGGGTAGAACATCAGCTGTAAGTGGCAAACACATACGCAAGCGAGATGGACAAGAGCTCTCGGGAATATATGCCAGTGTCTGTGTGTGTATGTCTGTGTGCGTGTGTGTCTGTGTATCTAGGTAAGCCTTGCGTCGCAGTGATGGGCGGACACGGGATGCTACGCGGCTCTAAGAAGTACCACCCTTGTCTAATTTTTTGATTAGCTATACATAGCCTGTGATCTTGTGTCAGGTACGCGGCGCTTGTGCAGAGAGGCTATACTACTACTACTACTACTACTACTACTACTACTACTACTACTACTACTACTACTACTACTACTACTACTACTACTACTACTACCACTACTACTACCACTACAGATACTACTACAGATACTACTACTACTACTACTACTACTACTACTACTACTACTACTACTACTACTTCTACTACTTCTACTACTACTTCTACTTCTTCTACTTCTACTACTACTTCTACTACTACTACTTCTTCTACTTCTACTACTACTACTACTACTACTACTACTACTACTACTACTACTACTACTACTACTACTACTACTACTACTACTACTACTACTACTACTACTGCTCCTGCTGCTCCTGCCAGTGCATATACTGGCTGCAACCTTGTGGCAGGTACGCGGCGCTTGTTCAGCTGTCGCAACGTCTGGCCAGAGAGGGCTTCCTGGTCGTGACAGGTCACACACAAATACACACATACATACATACATACAGACAAATGTACATGTGTACATACATACATACATACATACATACATACATACATACATACATACAAACAAACAAACAAACATACAACATGCATACATACATACATACATACATAGGCGGCGGACCGGGAGCGATGGAAGCTGCCAACCTTGTCACACACACACACACACTTATCCTGGTGGTGACAGGCGGTGGACCGGGAGCGATGGTAGCAGCCAACCTTGGCGCACACACACAGACACACACACACACACACACACACACGTATGTAATAGAGCTTTCACATGGACAGGTCTGCGTGTATGAATGTATGTACTGTATTTATGTTATGTATGTATGTTATCTATGTATATATGCATGCAATATATGTATATATGCAAACGCAAGTTTTTTCAGCTTTTATGTATGTACTGCATGTATGTAGCATATGTGCGTAATATATTTATCCTTCTGGTGACAGGTGGCGGACCGGGTGCGATGGAAGCTGCCGACTTCTGTCACACACATACACACACACACACATACTAATCCTGGCGGTGACAGGTGGTGGACCGGGTGCGATGGAAGCTGCCAACCTTGGCGCGTACTTGAGAGATCGGTCCGACTCAGAAGTTGAGGTAGGATAGATCTATCATGCAAATGTTGTAACATGTAAGATCTTTTTTTCCCTCTTCTTCTGCTCTTGGGCCCTTCCTCCCCCCTTCCCCCCCCCCCCCCCCCCCTCCTTTTATTACCATTATTTTTTAAGACAATAATAATATAGCGATTTTCTTGCATGTACATCTGCATTTACCTCTGTGTATTTGCGTATGTGTGTGGACAGGAGGCGCTGCAGTTGCTAGCTCAGGGCGGTGAAGCGTTCGACCCGGAATTCCTCAACGTAGAAGTATGTTTTTATCTATTTATCTATGCCTGTACGTATGCGCACGTGTATCAATGTAGGATGTGCTTGCATGCATATATCTTTATGCATTTGCGTACGCTTTGATGTATGTATGCATGCACAGATGTGCATGCAGGCAATATATCTTAGTCTATGTATGCGTACTGTGTGTTGATGTATACGCAGGCAGCACAGCGTGTGATAGCTCGCTTTGGCTGGCCTTCCCACATGCCCAGCCTGGGCATCCCTACCTGGCAGTATGGACATGAGCCTCCAAATTTTTTCGCCACGTACCAGGCTAAGCTGTTCTCGAACGCGGTGCGCGAGGACGGAATAATACACATCGCCAACATGGGCGTCATCTATGCCCCAGGTCAGACTATACGCACATACATACATACATACATACAAACATAAATACATACTTACATACATACATGCATACATGTATTCCGTCTTCTGCTGGATTGCCAAGTCAATGTCCTCTATCTTCTTTTGCAGCATTTTCTTGTACTCCTTCCATTCCAATATACATGTGTTTACGCACAGCCTTTTTCTAATTTTTTTTTTTTTTTTTTTTTTTTTTTTTTTTTTTTTTTTTTTTTTTTTTTACACTCAGAATACTCTAGTTACCATGATATGCAAGGAGGATGAGGAGGAGGAGTAGAGGCAATCTGGTGTATATCTGGGCGCCGTCCAGTAACGCGTGGACGCGTCAGGAGTTGTTCCAGAGCGCTGCTGCAACCACTACGCTTCTTCTCTACTTACCATTATATGCAAGACGGAGAAGGAGCAGTAGTGCAAAATAGTCTGCTTCGTATGTGCGCTGTCAGGTAACGCGGGGACTCGTCAGGAGGTCTTTCAAAGCGCCTGCCGCAACCACTACGCCTCCAGCGAGGAACAATGCCCCATGATCTTCTGGGACGCGGACCAGTTTTGGAAGGTAGTAGGTTGGTAGGTAGGTAGGTAGGTAGGTAGATAGATAGATAGATAGATAGATAGATAGATAGATAGATAGATAGATAGATAGATAGATAGATAGATAGATAGATAGATAGATGGATGGATAGATATCCGAGCATATGTATGTCTCACGCAAAGAACAATGCCCTATGATATTTTGGGACGCGCGACCAGTTTTGGCAGGTCAGGATGGATAGATGGATGGATGGATGGATGGATGGATGGATGGATAGGTAGATAGATGGATAGATAGATAGATAGATAGATAGATAGATAGATAGATAGATAGATAAATGAATAGATTACTAGATAGATAGATAAATAGGTAGGTAGGTAGGTAGGTAGGTAGATAGATAGATAGATAGATAGATAGATAGATAGATAGATAGATAGATAGATAGATAGATAGATATATGTTTAATCTATGGGCGTGGCGTACCTTAAAAGCCATTGCCTCCTATACTACCCGAGCAAGAAATCTCAGCACTTCAGCGCGCACCAACCACTGTCCGCTGTGTTTGGTGCCTGTGCCCAGTTCAAGCCGAAAGGTAGCCGGCCCCTTTTGAACTGTACAGAACAACCACTAAAAACACTCCCCCAGGGGCGTGTACCATAAGGAGATGATGACACGATCAAGTCGAGGTTTTGGGAGTTCACGCTCGTTGTGATTTACCTTCTACAACCTCGGCTTCATCAACCCTTTGCATCACGGCCCCGGTCGGGAGATGGTCGCCTGTTTTAGCCCTTGCGCTATGCACGATTAACGGCGGACACAAAACCGTCGTTATAGGGGTTTTGGTTTTAGGCCGGAGCACTGAGCAGCTGGCCCTCTACATCCCCCCCCGGGATAGATAGATAGATAGATAGATAGATAGATAGATAGATAGATAGATAGATAGATAGACAGATAGATAGATAGATAGATAGATAGATAGATAGATAGATAGATAGATAGATAGGTAGAATGACAATCAAATATCCAAGCATTTATAGTTACTCAGGCGTCGCCCGTGTGTTCGATCTGAGTTGCAGCACTACCCAAACGCATGCATGTATGTATGCATGTATATAATATTACGTATGTAGAACAAAAAAAAAAAAAAAAAAAAAAAAAAAAAAAAAAAAAAAAAAAAAAAAAAAAAAAAAAAAAAAAAAACTTAACTAGCTGTGTGACAAAATAGCTAGATAGATAGCTAGATAAATAGATAGATAGATAGATAGATAGATAGATAGACTCCATAGATAGATAGATAGATAGATAGTCTATAGATAGAAAGAAAGAAAGAAAGAAAGAAAGAAAGAAAGAAAGATAGCTGAGGATCCCGGATTCCGCTCTGACTGCATATGCATTATTAACATACTACTAATTTAGATTTTAGTGTTAATACATACAGTCACGTCGTACTAGTACTATTAGTATAAAAGCTTTCATTATGATTTGAGTGCGCAAAACCTTATACTGTGATTGTTTTTGTTTACACTTCATTTTTTCTTCTGTTTTGTATCTTTTGATACCACTTTCATTTCATCTTACACTGACAGCGTACGCTTCCCACTTATTCGTACTACTGGAGTCGCCCGTCTTTGTTTTGATTCCCAGCACTAGCTAAACGCATGCATGTATGTATTAGTATGTATTCATGTATAAATGTTACGTATGTAGCAGTCGCCCGTATTTGATTTGATTCGCAGCACTAGACAAATGCATGCTTGTATGTATCCATCAATAGAATATTATGTATGTAAGGACAGGTGAAACATTTCGGCCGCCTCAATGTTTGGCCAATGAAAACTTAGACACTATTTGTGGTAATAACACAGGGTGGCCGAAAATTTTTACCGGCCAAAATTCATTTGACCTCAGGAATCGGCTGTGTTTGATTTGATTTGATCCGCGCACTATCCAAAAGCATGCATGTATGTATCTATGTATATAATGTTATGTATGTAGGAGTTGGCCGTGTTTGATTTGATTCGGAGCACTAGCCAAAGGCGTGCATTTATGCATGCATGAATGTATAATATTGTAATCTACTGTAATAATGTAATGTAATATAATGTAATGTAATGTAATGTGATGTAATAT
>WBZZ01006470.1:0-7500 GCA_019918135.1 Paulinella micropora | reverse complement strand
AACCGGTTTTGAAACATAATGTTACACATTATTAATACGGTCACACATTAAAAATGTCAGACATGATTAATATTAAAATAATGCATGTACTTGTTATACATACTAACACACCACTTGCTATATTAATAAAATAATATTACCGGCAGCTTATTCAGCATGTGTACGAACTATTTGAAGCATAAAACCGGTTTTGAAACATAATGTTACACATTATTAATACGGTCACACATTAAAAATGTCAGACATGATTAATATTAAAATAATGCATGTAGTTGTTATACATACTAACACACCACTTGCTATATTAATAAAATAATATTACCGGCAGCTTATTCAGCATGTGTACGAACTTGATCAAGCAAAAAACTTGTTAATTAAGTAATAATATTAATATAATGTAACCGGCCCTTGGATTTATTAATTAATAATATTATATAACAATATTAATATTATGATCCACCGCTCAGACGCGGAGCGGTACGAGGAATCCACTCGTCGTCATCATCTACACGCTTCTGCTTCTTCTTCTGTTTTTTCCCCCTTCCTCCTGTCTTCTTCCTCTTCGAAGAAGAAGAAGAAGAAGGCTGAGAAGAAGAAGCAGAAGAAGAAAGAGGAAGAGGAGAAGAAGAAGCAGAAGAAGAAAGAGGAAGAGGAGGAGAAGGAGCGAAGGCAGTTTGCACGCGTCCGGTAAAAACTGATGGCTCCGGTTGGCTCAGTTCATCGAGCCAAGCGTCCACATCACCGGGGCAAATCTCATCCCACCTCCCATACTCCAACCCATTCACTCCCATGCAAAGTTCCTCATGCTTTTTTTTCCAAAGCCGCCTACTCGCCCTGTACCTAGCCCCGCACCCTACCTCACACCTTGCCCATTTCCTACTCTCCTCCCACACATCTCGCACAGGGTTAAGACAAGCTCTCCAGTGCTGGAGCATACACTCGACATCGTCTGTCCAGCGTCGGCTCGAGCACGTGAAGTGAGCTCGCTTATGCTTGCCGTTGTATAACTCTATGCCTTGTGTGTTGAAGTCGGAAAGGGTGAGGTTAGGGGTAAGAAGTAGCAGCTCAAAGGCATGATCAACAAAAATGTGAACATAGATAGTTATGAAAGCAGGTGATAAAATTGGCAGTCTAGCTGCCCTATCTGCCGGTGACTCTGCGTCTATGTCATCCGGCGCCCGGCCCCGTGGAAAGGTAGCGCGATGAAAGAATCGGCGCATGGCTTGTTGATGTTTGAGTATGTGCACCACCTCTTCCCCCTCCGATTTATGAAGCCCTAACCACAACGTGTGCCACTCCACCCACAGCTTCCGCAACTCCTCTCCTCTCTTTGAATCCTTGTCACCTTCCACTATCACTCCCAAGTTTATGCTATACTCCTTCACCTTCTCCCCCAACTTCCTTGCCATGCAACCATTAAGTTCTTTCCACTTAAAGTTGCATGTGCCCTCTTTGTCTTCCATACCCTTCGCCCCAAACCACCAGTACACCCCCCCTCTTTTCAGCTCCCCTCTTATTCTCTCCAACACCTCCAAGTGTTTCTCTTGTCCCCACTCTATCTTCTTCTTCAACTCAGGGTCATGATGAGCCTGGGCCCAAATGGAGCCATGCAAGGCCTCGTGGATGGCATGGTTTAGTAAACGGTTCTGAACCCTGATGAAGAAATGTAATGTGTCTGGTATCCGACGCTTGAGAGGTATCCAGGGGAAGAGGTCGACCCTATCACCCATGGCTGGGTGTGTACACTTCTCAGCGTCGGATACTATGGGGTGGTTGGTGAGGACGTCTTGAAGTTGCGGGCCTTTTGTGATCAGACAGTATATACATGGGTTAGTTGATCTAAAACTACCCGATGAATGTCCAGCCACAGTGGCCATAAACTTCAAGTCTCCTCCCAACCAAAACTTGAACTGGCGGCGAACTGTGGTGGGGTTGGGGTCGCCTTCCGTGATATAATAATCTCCCTCTTCCTGCAACTGTCTAAGGTCCTCCCTAAATGTGGTTGAGCTTAATGATTGGTAATTATCCCCAGCAGGAGTGAGAGCAAAAGGAAAAATGAAGTCTGTGGCATTAAACTTCCTGCGCAGTTGTTTATCTTTCGGTATTACCCGGAGGACCTCAAAATCTTGAATATTGAATGAGATTACTCGCTGCGAAATATTTAATGATTCTACCGACCACTAGAACCTACATATGCGAGGGGAAGGAGTTCAAAATTTACAAGAAAGGCTAGAGAATCCGCTTTGACGTGCCGTATGAGGATATATTTATCGTCTTTTAGCGTCTATCCGTGGGTCGATGCGCTGTGTGGCATGACTACATAGCGCATACTATTTGCAGAAAGAAATCAGAAGGTGTATGACGAACTGCAGACACTCTTGCCAACTGCTCTGGTTTTACTTCCCCAATCAACCTTGTTCCCTTATTCTCCAGTGTCCCGTTTCTTGCAAAGAAAGTGGAAAACCATTGTTTGCTGACGGTAACTGGAAAAGGGGAGAGGATCCTGGCTTTGGAGCCAGCATCCCCATCCTCTCCATACACAAAAGGGGCCTGTAACAGACGGCGAACACAAAAAGAGAGCAAATCCTCAGGTGTCTCATCCTGTTCGAAGAGGTTAGCCTACGACAACAACAGACATACAGACAGTGTGTTAATGTATTAGTAAATACTATGTATGTATGTATGTATGTATGTATGTATTATTATTATTATTATTATTATTATTATTATTATTATTATTATTATTATTATTATTGTATGTATGTATGTATGTATGTATGTATGTATGTATGTATGTATGTATGTATTATTATTATTACTGTGTATGTATGTATGTATGTATGTATGTATGTATTATTATTATTATTATTATTATTATTATTATTATTATTATTGTTGTTGTTGTTGTTGTTGTTGTTGTTTTTGTTCTTCAGTGTTGTTATATTATTGTTATGATTATTATTATTATTATTATTATTATTATTATTATTATTATTATTATTATTATTATTATTATTATTATTATTATTATTATTATTATTATTATTATTATTATTATTATTATTATTATTATTATTATTATTATTACTATTTGTCACGTGACTCATGATGTATGTATGTATGTATGTGTGTATTTACCTCTTCTTGCTTCACAATCTTTTTCTTCCTGGGTTCTCTCTTTTCTTTTTCCTTCTGCCAAGGTGTTGGAGCATTTCTAGGTCTCTTCCTTATTTCACCTATCCCTACGCTCTCTGTCTCTAACTCCTTCAGCTCCAACACCTCAGCAATAATGAGCTCTCTCCATGTTTTGATTGTCTTGCCCTATCACCACACCAATGAGACACCGAGAGGAGAGAAACAAAAACGAAAACAACCTCAGCATCTTTCAGATTGGACCTTGGAGGCAAGGCCTTTTGGCCGCGCTGAGAAATCAGCCAGCTTTCCAGGGCTGGGAGAGACCACTCCATCCAGTGTTTTCCCTTGGATGGGTGTGGCAATATCTCAACGCTCTCCTCGGGAGGCTGCTCAGGAGGCAGCTCTCCCTCACCAACCTCCCGTTTGCTCATTCAAATCCTTGTCGTTAGGCAAGCGGATCGACGCTGATTCCAATGTTTCTAATGGTGATAGTGCCACCGTTCACCAAATTTTTCTGGACTCTTTTTCCAACTTGTTTGCTGCAACTTTGAAGTCATCGTTTGCAGTCAATTTTATATATTTTTTAATGATTCCTTCACGAAACATTAATAAGGATATTCATACTACAACTTAGTATCGTTTTTATCTATTAAATCTTAATGTAGCGTTCTAAATATTTTTTTGTATTCTACCGACCACTTTTATTAGGGAGAACCTACATATGTTTCTTTTATTTTTTTTCGGCAGTATGTCAAGAACAAACGTACTATTAATAAAAAAAATACAAGCAACGTGGTGCTGTAGTACGATTCCCCCTTTGATCTCCTTCTTCTTCTTATCATTATCATTATTATTATCATTATTATTATTATTATTATTCACAGGGAGATCGTAAGTACATTGTCTTTTTTAATGACATACCCTTGTATAAGGCGGATATCCTATGATATAGTATTAGGGGGCCAGTCCTAATAGCTATATCCGAAGTCGAGGTGTATGTACCCAACCCTGCGATATACCGACACAAGTAGAGATTGACCGTGCTCAGGTACGACAGTATATAATCTATCGTAAAAAATAATTTAATGAAAGTTTCAGAGAACATTTCATTTTCGAGAACATCATCCCAGGACTTGGAAAGGGTCATACCCGGGAACACCATCGCTCAATACACTAGCGATCCCCGTATACGGTGTAGTATCATCGTCGATCGACCTTTCGCACTCGTATGTTGCGATCGAATGCCAAGTTATATCACTGAGTCTTTTTAATATTCATATTGATAACTGATGATGCATGATCAAAACATGATCAATCAACCAGTTTGTTTGAGACGCATAAAGAAAAATAGTTTCTTTGTCACTGCCTTCGTCGTTTGGCGCGGATTTCTTTGCCTGGTGGAGGACCACCAACAAAAGTCAGATCGAACTTTGACTGTTCGAGAATGTCCCAGATCTTATCAGGGATTCCGCCCAACGATAATTCAAAAGGGACATCAAGCACTCCTCTTGGCAGTGTCTGAATGGTCCACGCAGTGTAATCCTTGTCTCTGGGAGTAATTGTATCATCCCATGTCTCGAGACTTTTTGCGTCTTTATATACTGGCAGATAATGTCTTGCCTTTGGATCCTCAACCGGGTCCATACTTCTCCAAAACTGGAGTATCGGTTGTACTATCTTTGCGGCTGATGATATTTTGAGTGTCCGTGTGACACGCATCTGTCGTGGGACCGCCACGACCCGCATCAAGTATAAGTCTGAGAGAGTGTCATCAGCGACATGTTGTTCCGCTGGTCTCATCAGATAGAAAATATTTTTCACCCATGCGATGGTTGCTATCGCATCGCCTTCCTTCCATCGCTCATGGACAATCTCAACGTTGCCCGCGTTTGGGTCAGTGTCCGTCCCCTCCTCCTCCTGGTGGACGTCCTTTGATCTCATCGACCTCATCGCCTTCCTCGGTTGGTCGTTGATAAGATCATTCCGCGCTCTCCTTAGCTGCGCCTCTGTGATCTTCTCCTTCTTTCCGCTATGCTCTCGCGGAGACTTGGACTGAGTCCCCACCGCGCTTATGCGGTCAGTCTTCTCCTTGCTGTCCACCTCACTCTCCTCCTTCTCAGCTATCGGTGCCCGATAAGCATCGTCTTGGTCTATGCCAGCCTCCTTGTGGATGGGCGGCACCTCTTTGAAATCATCCTTCATCCGTTTTAACGCCTCCTCAACGGATTCATCTTCCAGTAAGAAGGGATCATACTTAATCAGCCTTCTTACATTCACAATTTGCACCTTCCCTCTACCCCTGATCTTGTAATTCAGAGGTCCCGTCTGTTCCATAATCTGATAAGGTCCTTTCCAGTGAGTGAACAGCTTAGAGCTGACTCCCTTCGGGACTTGAGGATGGTACAATAGTACAATATCCCCGACCTGGAACTTGATCTGATCCAAGTGCGCTTGTCGCACCCCTTCAGCATCAGTCTTTCGGCGCTCCGCCTCTCTATGCGCCCTGACTATTTGTTCCGCCTCCATCTTCACTCTAAGTCTCATCCCAAACAACTCATCCGCATCCGCCCAAGTGTCTTTTGGGTGAAGGAGCGAAGTCGGGATATCAGGCTCACGCCCATATACTAACTGATATGGCGAGATTGAGCTCTTCGAGCCTCCTAACGCCGTAGAGGGTAGACAGTTCATTGCAAACGCAAATGATGGTGCTGCCTCGACCCATGCTCTTTGATTCTCCTTCTTCGTGCAATACATCTTTAGCGAGGCTTTGAGGGGTCTGTGTACCCGCTCGATTTTCCCGTTTGCTCGCGGGTTATAGGCAGTAACATATTGCCATTTCATCCCGTAATACTTAGATAGTTTGTCGATGACGTCGTTATTAAAGTCCGAGCCTCGATCAGAACATATCTTTCTTGGTACTCCGATCTGTGAGATGATCCTATCGATCAGCGCCTCGGCCGTCGTCTTGCCGGTAACGTCTTTGACAGGGATGATCCACACATAGTTGGTGGCTCTGTCAATAGCCGTAAGGAGGTATTTGTAACCATCCTTCGATTCTGGGAAAGGTCCCACATGATCAATGTGTATAAACTCAAACATCCCCGCATGAAGAGGAAATTCGCCAATCAGGCCGAAATTTGGCTTCAGTGGTGTTTTGTTTATCTTGCACGGGATGCATGCATCCACCGCCTGATCTATCTCCTCCTTCATCTTCTTCCACCAGAATCGCCTCGCTACGAACATATGAGTTCGTTGTCGACCCGGATGCGCCAAAAGTGGGCGATTGTGGGCTGCGACAAATATAAATCGTCTCAGACTCTCCGGTACCCAAAGGGTCCATTTGTCCGGCTGTGACGCATAGCGACCGTGAAGGCCCTTGTACCACAGTAGACCATCTCTCCATCCCATCTCCTTCATCTGATCTTTGATCGCTTTCGTCATCCGTAGCTCATCCGGGTTCTGATATAACTGTATCAGTTCTTTAAACTCCGGATCTTGAGCCTGTTGTTGCCTCCATGCGGTAGGCGAGGCTATATGGATAGTACCATCTTCTAGCCGTACCCCGATTCTTTCCGGGTCATCGTCTAGGTCACTTCTCCGCTCTTGAGGAGGCTCCGCATAAACATCCTGCGTCTCCTCTTCCTCTCTTATGTTCGCCTTCGCATTCTCAATACCTCATAGGACCACTCAGCGTCCTCCTGGGTATGTAGCTCACAACATATCCCGTGATCCGGGCCTTGTGGACTGTACCGTAGACCTGTGCGGTCATATCGGACTCCTCTCGCCATCTCCATCGCCTCAATGTGGCTGACCTCATACACCTTGTCAGTGGACAAGTCTTCCATCTCCACCGTGGACACCAACGCCGATACTTCTGAGTTAAACTCTAGCCTAGAGAGGCTATCAGCGACCACATTTCGCTTTCCCGGTAGATGGACCATTGTAAAATCGAAACAAGACAAGAACGCTTGCCACCGCGCCAGCCGTCCCGTCTGTTCATGATTCATCAACCATAACAGGTTATGATGATCAGTTCTGACAGTAAATTGAGGTCCTCCCCACAAATACTCTCTGAGCCTCTTGAGGGCCCATACTACCGCCAACGCCTCTCTTTGCCTTGTGCAATAGTTTCTCTCCGCCTCACACAACTTCCTACTAATAAACATGATTGGGCGTAATTTCTTCTCCTCATCCTCTTGTTGTAATACCGCCCCAATCGCAAACTTAGATGCGTCTGTATCGACTACGAATTGTTTCGTAAAGTCGGGCATCGTTAACACCAGTCCTCCGTCTTTCGGGTCTTTGTAAATGAGATCTTTGAGCGCATGAAACGCTTGCAAAGCCTCTTCGTCCCACTTCTCAAAG
>WBZZ01006469.1:0-70496 GCA_019918135.1 Paulinella micropora | reverse complement strand
GCATCAACGTTCGTGGTGCACCAAGTCGCCACGCAGCTGGCCAGTGTGCAGGTGGTACAGGAAATCCCTGGGGAAACGACACCTTTCTCTGCAACTTAGGTAAGAAGCACCAAAGGTTTAGCTTGAATTGATAGTCATTTTCATCAAGCTTCTGTTCAGGCGTCAACGACTCCCATGGGATCTCTTCAGGTCGGCAGTAGGTCTTCAACAGAAAGTCAACATGCGGGTTAATCACCCCGTCCACCTCATTTGACGCGTTAGGTAGACCGAGCCCGTCCGCTTTCTTCTCTTCAGCCGAAGGTACCCCCGCTGCTGCCACAGGAGGATTCTCACCCCGCATTGCTGCTGGCTCATCGATCTCACTTATTGCAACCGGTGCAAAAGCCATGCAGACTATAGCTTCATCGCTCATCTTTCGACCAGTAGGGCCGGTCCCACCCCCATAGTTGGTAGTCCGGAGCGGCCGCTCGTCATCGCTGTCTTGCGACACGCGATCGTTAGCTTCGGTGTCGGTGCTGTCGTCAGAGTCCCCACCATCACCGTCATCGTCCCCAGAGCCGTCTGGGTGATCGTGTAGCTCCCCAGGCAAGAAGAATGCATCTTCAAGATTCTGAATTCGTAGTGGACATACCGCGAATGCACATGCATCATTTATGAGAATGCAATGACAAAGCGGCATCTGTTGGTCCCACCCCACAACGGGCCCCTGTAGTTCTTCTTGTTCGAGCTGTAGCCCCATGTTGGGCTCTTCCACAAAACTAACACCGCGAAGTGCGACCCGACTCTTGCTGTGGTTGAGAGTTGCATGCCGACTGCCATCATCCTCACATGGTCTGTCCACTGCGGGTCCAGCGAAGTGACCCAACGGCACACACAGCTTGATAGCTGGGTCATAAGTGTAGGCAAGGTCCAAGGCGATACCGTCATAATACGGCGTGACCTTCGATCCGTCCATGTCCACAAGACGGTACGCTCCGACAAAAGGGCTTTCGTCATTGCCAATATCCATCTGGCCACTGTCGTCATCGCAGTCGGCGTCATCACAGTTGAGCTCATCGTCGGCATCATCAAGTGATTCATTACGGCGGTTACCATAATAGTCCTCGAAGAACTCTTCGTCCGTGTCGTCGGTCTCGCCGTCGTAAGCTTCAGTCTTGGACCAGCCGTACAATCCAGATGTTGTTCTCATGATTGGTGTTTCGTGACGTCCTACCTGGGACAGAATTAACCGAAAACTGTATTCTAGATTGTGATCATGATCATGAGTACGCGTTTCCAAGAATTATTAAATACTAGAAATATAACTCTAGTAATTATAACTAGCTCGAGAGACGAGAGACGAGAGAGAGAGAGAGAGAGAGAGAGGGAGAGAGAGAGAGAGAGAGAGAGAGAGGGAGAGAGAGAGAGAGAAGAGAGGGGGGGGGGGTCGCCACACATACGTTATACGATTACGTATACAGCTTTACAATTACATATACCCATAACATAACATAATAATATATATCACCGCGCAATATATCTAAGCAAAAATATTAATTTTAATAACTATAATACAATACTAATACTGAGCCGCTGAATACTAATTTTAATATTAATATCTTCCTTAATACGCTCAACTGAATAACTAGGTTTCCACCTTTGATAAAGGTATAACTTACTAGCTATATTTTTCACGTGGACGTGCCCTGAGTCCAATTGTAAAAATTGTTCTGTTCTCTCAATAAAAGCGAAGAAGAAGAAGAAGAAGAAGAAGAGAGAGAGAGAGAGAGAGAGAGAGAGAGGAGTAGTAACATACGTGCATACATACATATATACATACACACATACATCTACTGACATACATACATACATTTACAAATTAAAGTAGCTTCAAAATCGCTAAATTGCTCCCTACTTCATTATCAGCTCTCGTGCTGCTACAGCTGGTCCTCTTTCCTCTGCTGCACGAGCCAGCTGCAACCGCATCCGTGTTGCATCTCATTGGACCAAAGACATTGTAGGCAAGGAAATTTTCCAAATTCTAAGAGAAACAGAAGCGCCCAAGCAAAAAAAACTCGCGCAATGATAGGTTTGGGTCAGAATTCTAGTCATTGAACTTCAAGGGTACAGAAAGGGAAGACAACAAATGCAAGCCTGTCATAGAAGACAAGACAAACACAATAGAACACAGGACAAACACAATGTACAACGTTGCAAAGAGGAATTGGGGTTTGGGTCAGAATTCTAGTTATTGAACTTCAAGGGTACAGAAAGGGAACACAAAAAATGCAAGCCTATCATAGAAGACAAGACAACACAATAGAACACAAGACAAGCACAATATACAACGTTGCAAAGAGGAATTGTTTCTGATCATGACAGCTATTGAAAACGCAAAAAGCCATGAAACCTGCGTTTGTAAGCGCGCGTATACGGTAGCAAGTCGTTGCCTACCGTACCTTCTGATCTACCTCAAAACTGACAAACTTTCGTTCCCTACAAGTGAATCACTGCTAGCTATGGCTACTCTGTCACCAAGCAAGAACCATACCCTGGATTTCAAGGCAAGCCTGGCGGGACAACTGCTGGAATTGGGTACACTGTTGAACTTTTCTCTCCCCCCCCTGGAAAAAAACACCTCCCTCCTGTGATGTTTTGCCTCAATCCTGTGATGTTTTGCCTCAATCCTGTATGGTTTTGCCATTTCCCAACAAATTTGTGCTCAATTTGTGAATGATTTAGCCAAGGATCCCTTGGTAGCGTCCAAGACTTCCACAAGCGAAGGGGTGGCGGAGTGGTTGAATGATCACGTAGACGCAAACGCTCTGAGGGATGAAGCCTACAACATCAAGAAACAGATTAATCGCAAAAAGGTGGCACTCATCAAGGCGCGAAAGAAGCTGGCAAAAGTCATTCGACTAAATGCAAAAGGCAGAAACAAGCCTGATGGAGGTATATATATATGTATATATATATACCACGCCTCCTGTTGTGAGAGTGAGAGTGTGAGAGAGAAGAGAGAGAAGAGAGAGAGAGAGAGAGAGAGAGAGAGAGAGGAGAGAGAGAGAGACTCAGAGAAAGAAATGATTGTTTCTTTTGCACAGGTCTATCTTATGACAACCCGGAAGCAAACTTCAAAAGAATTGCATGCAACAGCAAGAAGGAGTATGTGGCACGCGAGAGGGTGGGCGAACTTTGGCAAGAGCTCGAAGCACTTGCTGGGGACGCTGTCAACGTTTTGTGTGCATACGTGGAGGTGCAGCGCAACAAGGAGAAACTCAAAAGGGTAATACTCTCTCTCTCTCTCTAGTCTCTCTCTCTCTCTCTCTCTCTCTCTCTCTTAGTAGGGGCTACACATACACAGATTCAAACTCACACACATACAGGAATCCAAAAGTATGGAGAGCCTTCAGCCTTCAAAGTTCAGTCACGCGCTGATCAAGAAAGCTAACGAATTCCTCCGGCTGAAATTAGGAGACGGTCTGTTTATCTTCCTCCTTTTACATTTCTAGTGACATACTTTGTTATCAATATATGTATGTTCCTGCATACTGTCTATAACTATGTTTTGTTTATCAATGTATGCATGTAAATTTTACGTAATAAATATGCAGGCGCAGCATCTACGTGGACGGCTGAAGGAACAAAAATCAAGCTTGATCCAGACGAGGGCCAGCAAATCTGGAAGTCTGCCTTCGAAATACGGCGTGAAGAAAAAGAAAAGGAAGAGGCGGCTGAGGCTGGTCAGCCACGACGTGGCAAGAAGAGAAGCATGATATACGTAAATACAATGCTATACATACATGTATTGTTCTGTGTTTGTTTTGTTGTTTTGTTTGTTTATTGTTTGTTGTTTGTTGTTTGTTGTTTGCTGTCTGCTGTTTGTTGGTTTGTTGTTGGTTTGTTGTTGGTTTGTTGTTGGTTTGTTGTTTGTTGGTTGTTTGTTGCTGTTTGTTGTTGTTTGTTGTTGTTTGCTGGTGTTTGTTGTTGTTTTGTTTGTTGTTGTTTAATTTATTGTTGTTTGTTTGTTTTCGTTTTGTTTTGTTTTGTTGTTTTTTTTTGGGGGGGGGGGAAGGGAGGTGGCAGCAGCGTATACATAAGTTGATGCATGCATACTTAGGCATTGTATGCGGCCGAATGTGAGGAAATCTTCAAGGAGATGGATGGACACAAAGACGTCCTACCCAAAGATCCGCACCCGTTCGATGCTACCTATGAACGCACTTTTGGCAATGGGCACACTCATGTACCTGGGAGGAAGAAGCGCCGACAGCTCAAAAATCTTCACCATCCTGGCGCAATCAAGGTGCTCATGCCGGTGGCGGCCGCAGCTTTGGCTGTAAAGAAGCAAGAAAAAAAGGAATACGTCATAGTTTCGGACAGTGATGATGATGATGAAGGCAGTCGCAACATGCCCAAACTACTTGCGCCCCAGGCCCGGGCAGCCGCCGCACGACAAGCCTGGTTGTCTGAAGTTGATAATATCGAGCATGAATTGGATCGCATCAACGAACAGTTCGAATCCTACAAAAAGCAAAAGCATATTGGCAATACTACTGTTGGCACTGCTACTGCTACTACTACTACTGCGGTGGCCCAGCCATCCGTACCTGTCAAGGTGCAAAAGCCTGTTGCAGCTACTGCTACTGTGGCCCGACCATCCGTACCAAGTGTCAAGGTGGAACGGCCTATTGCTACTGCTGCCATTGCTACTGTTTCTACTACTACTGCTGAGGCCCGACCATCCGTAGCAAGTGTGAAGGTGGAACAGCCTATTGCTACTGCTGCCACTGCTACTGTTTCTACTACTACTGCTGAGGCCCGCGGCCGCTCATCCGTTCCAGTCAAGGGGCAACAGCCGACTGCTGCTGCTACTACTACTACTACTATACTACTACTACTACTACTACTACTACTACTACTACTACTACTACTACTACTGCTGCTACTTCTGTGGGCCAGGCCCACCCATCCGTACCTGTCGTGCATGCGCAACAGTCTACTGAGATCAAGGTGGAACAGCATACTACGGAAGAGCCTCAAGATCTATTCACGAAAGTTTTGGAGTGGCAAAGTCTGTGTCGTAATCCCAACAAGCTGCAGGCAGTCAACTCACAACTTCAAGAAATGGATCTACCCGCTCTAGGATTGCTTTGCGCCGCAGATTTTCGCTGTTATGGCTGGCCTGAGGTATTTTACGTTGGTAGGGTCATGGATGTGAAATTATGTGCCGAAAACGTGAGCAGCAAGAGCCAAGTTTCGATTCATATTTTTGGTGTAAGTGAGAAACGCAAAAGCAGCGCAAAGCCATGGTACGCTGAAGACTTGGCTTCGAAAAAGTTTGCACCATCCTGGGTGCTGAAGAAAAAGTTTCATCAGTCAAAGCTGCCAGGAGAAATAGTGGCATGGGAGTGTCCTGATGATGAAAAGTACGAAAAATTCGAAGTTACTATTGAAGCGCAATTTGTCCTCATCGATTCGTTTACGTTGAACCAGGACAGCCAAATGAACAGCAAGGATAAGGCTGATTTGATCCAAAAACTCAAAGAAGAATCAACAAGTGCGTATTCTGAGTCTGATGAAACGTCAGAGTCAGAGTCGGAGGATGCATCGGACAGTGCTGATTCAGATAACGAGAAGAAAGGCAGCCGCTTTGGGAATGAGGAAGACAGTGACTCTGAGTGATTAATGAGTAAGGACATGACAAGACTTGCAGTCTGTTATTAATACTACTGAGACAACCAACTTGATCACCATCAGTAGACTAATCATTATTGACTTCCCACTCATCACTGCGCCGGAGTGGAAAGTATTTTCTTATTAAAGTGTTTGTGTAAAAGTATGTATAACTTGAATACAGTTGAATTATATATATTAATTAATATTATTATATATAATATTGATAATTGGGTTTATATACTAAGTATTAATAATATTAATGTTGCTTATTAATGTTACTATGATTAATATTAATATTAATATGATTTATGATTTTCATTTTAGTTGTGTTCAGTTCAACGCTCAGTGTGTTGTATTAATAAACGGTGCCGAGCCTCAGCGAGCATTATTTATCTTAATATTATTAATATTAATACGTGACTATGATTCTCTGCCGGCGCCGGACCTGCTAATAAATTTACTTTTTTTTCAAGTTAAAAAATTAATAATTAGTTCGGTTGAAATCCGACTACTAATTTGATTTCCGACCACTAATCAAATATCTGACAATTAATTGTATTTCTAACCACTAATTCAAAATCTGAACACTAATTCAAATTTGATTGGAAGTTTTGCCACTTGAATGTCCACAGTAATAAGTCATTTTCAGTTTTTAGGAATTCAACGCAAAGTTGGTGGTATTTCTAAACACACTATCACTTCCGGTTCGAAGCACTGTCCGTGATAAAGTTGAACATGGTAAATGATTTAAACCTTTCTCAGTAAATTTAAAATTTCGTGATTCGCTACTAGCTAGCGCTAAGCGGCTAAAAAACTACAAAAATGATTTATATAAAATTTTTAAAATCATAGTATAATAATTATCGACATTCAAGTTAACACACAAACTATTATAAAATTTTTCTTTTTATAAAAAAGTTCTATCTATAAAAAGTTAAACTTTTTTTATACACATAACTTTTTTTATACCTTTAACTTTTTTTATATTAATACTTTCAATTTTTTTTATACGCTTAACTTTTTTAATACACTCAAGTTATTAACACATATGTTTTTTTATATTTTTTTTAAACATATATATATATATACGTTAAGTTTTTTACTCCGGTATATATTATTAATAACAATGATAGAAATCAATTTATACAGCCTGATCATGAGTCCTGTATATTTAAGAAGTCAGTAAAGGTAAACTTGCCGGAAAGTTTGCCTTCCATACCTGGCAATATTAATATCAATTAATATCGACTTGGATTTACATCATCTATTATTAAAAATCAAGTCATTGGGGAATACACATTCTGTACTGACGAGCTACAAACTCTAAGCAAGTTCCACGCGCAAATCCCTTCAAAATCTCCCGAAACGTGCCAAAACCTCTGTGCGCACGCATATAGCGCTTCACATTCTGAAAAACTAACTCAGGAGGCATGAGTTTCGGAAAATAAGCAGGCACACGTACATCATCATGTCACTCCCACAACAGCAAACAACATATATATCTTGCAAATCAGCTACCTCTGCTGCCACGTGAATTTTTGCATTATCCACCACGAGAATATCACCCTTCCGCAAATAGCCATTGTGGCATGCTGTGACACTGCATGGGCCAACGATCTGACCGCAATGCTCATAGGCGTTTCTGTGTCTACGCCAACGACGACGCGAATGCGCATTTCAAGAGCCGGGAGAATCAACTTAATCTGCCAGCGTGCGGTCTCGGTTCACAGAATGACGAATATGCGTGGTTTGCTTACCAGCGACTGTCGAGGTAAGAAATTCGCGAACGTGGCCCGGCGGGTGGAACGGACTCCACTTTCAACTGCCACCTAAATACGCAGAGGGTGAACTACAAACTATATTCAGGCGCCTGTCTGGCTTTGCTACCTACACTCCACCAACTAATCGTGTGCTTATAGAGCCATTAAACGTTGCTGAACGACTGGACTACCGGCTATCACTGGTACCTCGTGCCTTTTCTCTCAGCTTGGTTGGATCCGATAGAGCGCCCGGCGAACAAGAAGAAGCGATAAGCCTATTGGGCAGGGGTATCAACAAGAGGTTTACTATTTTCGATTCGGGCTGCAATCGCACCATTGCACACCCCTCCCACATCTCAAATAGGTACAAAGCAATGCCCACACACCTCGCTGGGATTACCAACGATACGTTGAAGGTGACAACGAAGGGTACGGCACACTTCGACTTCATGCCTGGATCGGGACCAACTAGAAGCTACTCATTTGAAGATGCACTGGTAGCAGAAACAGCACCATACAACATCATGTCGCCTGGAATTTTGGACGTGGACTGGGGCTACACTACAATTTTTCAAAACGGTCAGGCGCTTGTGCTGTCTGAGCGGATCAAAGTTGATCAATCGGATGTGGTGTGTCGAGGGAGGATAATGGGAAACAAAATTTACCGCATAGACGAGAAGGACGACGTGCCTCTCCAGCTCAACGAGACCTTCAACCCACCTGATAGTAAAGAAAAAGAGAGTAGATCTAGAGTGTCCTTCTCCGTTAACCCTCGCCAGACCAAGTCACCTATACCTGCTATGACTTTGCACGGAATTGCGGTGCACGCGAGCGTGGAGACGATGGACAAATTGGGGAAAATGCTTGGAAGGATCATAACAGGGAAGAATTGGCGTTTAAAAATACCTTCACCGTGCTCCGCTTGTCAACAGGCAAACTTTAAGGCAGCAAAGCGTCCCTTCTACAAAGCAAATAGCATGGATGGAGAATTCAAGATAGGTGAGTGCCTTCGTGTTGACTTCCTGGCCCTTGGCCTTCGAAATCGCTTCAAGGGAGCTTATATAAGCTTTGTGTTTCAGACAAAGAGGGGAAGTTTGGGTTCAACTACTTCGCTGCGACGAGGGCGAGCGATGGCTATCAACCTAAGGTCGAGTCATATGTTGCATTCTTTCAAACGCAAACGGGAAATAAAGTAAAACAGATTCGTGCGGATGGCGAGTTTGACACCAACGCTATGAAAAGCTTCTGTGGCAAGACGGTATCGTCCTTAAGACAACTACACGTGATGAGCCGACTTCAAACCCTGTTGCAGAAAGGAACCATAGAACAAGTGGGGAAAGGGCAACGGCATTACGATTGGACGCTCGTTTACCTGCAAGCTTCTGGGAAGAGATGGAGCAAGCGGAGTGGTCGATTCGCATGGTTTCGCCTATGACCAATGGCAACTACATAGATCAATCGCCTTAGGAGGTTACATTGAAACGCACCTTCCCCACTGGGTTCTTATACCCAATGCTTGTCTTGCATTTGTACGAGTGCATTTTGCGAAGAAAGGGCGACCGTGGGCAATACCTGGAACCCTGACAGGGTATAACATATTCCGACGTCTGTACCGTGTCTATCTCAACAAACAGCGTAAAATAGTAGAGGCACGCAACGTGAAATTCAACGACGAAATGCGTGGTTATGACGCAGATGTTGGCGCCCTACCCTGGTCTTTCGACTCGGCGCCATTTGCCCAACCGACCGTTGTAACAGACAAAAAGTGCGAGCACAGTATAAGGATCAGTTACTGAGTACTTTAAGCAAAGCTAACAATAATTCGGTTGGAAGTGCTATAATGACCTTAAAATGATCAAGCCTGTTTCGTCCACAAATGATATGCTTTTATTTATTAAGAATAGCCTAAAACCACAAAAAATTAAAATGTCATTCATAATTATGCAACAGGAATGGGTCAAAAATTTATCCACTTCAAACTTATCCTTCTAAAAATCAGTCAAGAAAACTTTATCCATGGAACTTTATTTAACGAAATGTAATTATGAGGGTGGGAGAAGATTGATCTCTCTCTCGCTAGAGCAGGTTGCCTTCGTTTTGGCCTTTCGAGGCTTTGGTACTCTGTGAATATTCCATGTGGAATTTGCACAACAAAGGAGCATTCAGAACTACATGTCTTGAATGACTGCGCTTTAAAAAAAGCCTATTCTAAGGTCTCTACAACTGAAATATTTTGGCTCGACCTTTTCTCCTGATGGTACTATTTCTAGTAACTATTGGACATGTTTATTAGGCACTTGGTCCTTAAACTCTTCTTTTCATATTGATGTGTTATGAGGGGTTTTCTAAAGGACTTCAATGTAGCAATTAAAGAGCTTTATAAGCTCTAGAGGTTGTCATAAAATCATACATAGGTCGCATGGTTAGTTATGGAGGTTTCTTTTTTGGAATCGTGCGTGGGTGCTTGGATTCGATCTTGATAATGGAGGCTTCTTAGATCCTGAGACTTGTGTTAAGTTTAGGGGATTTGGACTTTCAGTATGTATAGATTATTTTATTAGCTTGAAGTAAGTCATCCCAGTAGTCCTGCTTCTGGTTTGTCTTTAGGAGTATAGTTTCCGTAAAGGGAACTGCTTTCCTATTAAACCACTACTAGGCTAGGCTAGTAAGTGTAGCTGTTTTGTCTTATTCAGCCAACGGGAAAAACGATAAAAATAACCCGATAATGATGCAGTGTTTGCAATCATAACCGCGTTAAATTTATGTTTTAACCCGAATTACAGCTTCAACATAAGAGTGGAGAGCAGAACGTATTAAACAAATCGCAAAACACGAGGCTTCTTTGATTTAACTAGGTAATCCTGATCCACTGTTTTGCCGGAAAGTTGCAACCCTAATTTTTCAATTGGGAAAAATTCCGACAGGGTTCGAGAATCGAACCTGGGGCTTAAAGATGCTAGGCTAGTAAGGGTAACTGTTTTTTCTACTACTACTACTACTACTACTACTACTTTTACAACTACTACTTTTACAACTACTACTACTACTACTACTACTACTACTTCTACTAACTACTACTACTACTACCAATACTACTACTAGTACTACTACTAGTATAGTACTACTAGTACTACTACTACTACTACTACTACTACTACTAGGCCTAGGCCTTCGGTTTAATGAAGTTAACAATTTAACCTCTGGTCGATCCATACAAATCGTTAGCTCAAGAGCTATTGATTTAACTAGATGGTGACCTCTCAAGTTATTAAAGGTAATGAGAAATTATTAAAATATTAAAGTATTAAAATAAAATGACTTGGATTAAAAATATCAAAATAAAATAATAATAATAGTGCTTCTCTGTCAATGGCTGATGCATTTCTGCACATGCGCCTCCATCGTCTCACCCGTGAGGGGAGTACGAAGAATTGACGATAAGCTCTAATGACACCCCCGCAAGGGCAGTTCCAACACTTCCAGACGGGCCGGTATGTTCAATGAAAATACTGGTCCAGAAATAGACCGGTATGTTCAATGAAAATACTGGTGGCACCGACGGGAATCGAACTGGCGACAGGGCCCAGATGGTAGAACTTGACCACTGGGCTATCACGGTGTCCATAAATAATAATAATAATAATAATAATAAAATAGTAATAACAATAATAATAAATATATATGGAATTAACAATATATATATGTATATATATAAAAATATTAATATATATATATATATATATATATTAGATTAATCTTTTATGAAGACAAAGTAAAGTTCTAGTTCAGTGAGGAACGAGAAAAAAAAAAAAAAAAAAAAAAAACGGAAATATATATATATTATATAATATAATATTATATATATGTATATATATGTTGAAAGAGTTATATTCTCACTCAGTACTATATATTATATATATACATAAATATATATAATATATATATTTATACGTATATGTTGAAAGTGTTATATTCTCACTCAGTACTATATATAACGGTGGCACTCGCAAGAGCTGGTAGACACGAGGTGACTCCCCAAGGGGGTTTGGCCAACCACACTCCGGCTTAGGATGTGATCAACGCTGAACTTGTCCCACACTCAGGTATCATCTGATGATGAGGTGTCCAACGTCCTCTTTAGGCCCGTAGGCAGTGTCAGGATTCTTGCATCCTTAAGAGATATGCTTTGAGTTCCTTTTTGAATTCTGCTTTGTATGAGATATCTCTTAGGTGCTCTGGCAGCTTATCCCATTGTGCTTGTGCTGCTCTGCTGTATTGACCCGTCGTTGAGTCGTTGTACATGTGTTTCTTTGATGACCGCCTAGTGTTGTAGTTATGAACAGCTGTGATTGGTCGGATATTGTTGTAGTGAAGGGGAAGGAAAGCCTTGAAGGCTGGGTAAATAAGGGAGTGTGCATCCATGCATACGCTGTACTTATACATGTTAAGTATGTTGAGTAAGCGTAGTTTGGCAAAAAGAGGCTTGGTAGGTGTTCTCCATGATTTGAGACATATCAGACGGACTATACGTTTTTGGATGATAATGAGTGGATGTATAATGGTGTTGTAGTCATCAGATCCCCATATAGAGATACCATACATAAGTAGGGGGTATACATGTGCATAGTAAAGTTGGAGGAGGATGTGAGTGGGAAGTAGGCTGTTCACATAACGAAACATTTGGACGAATGGTTGAAGGCGGAATATAATAGATTGTATATGTTCACGGAAGGACAGGTTGCTTTGGATGATTGTACCTAATACTTTTACCTTTCGTTCTTGTTGGAGCCTCTTGCCGTCGATAGTCAAGTCGAGCTGCACCTTCTGTTCGTGCTTGTGGAAGATAGTGTAGGTGGTTTTGGTGGGGTTGGGTACTAGGTTATGTCTGTAGAAATAGTGGACAAGGTTCGTTGTATCAGTTTGTGCTTGCTCTTGGAGTTGTTCTTTATTCTTAGCAGCAATGATGAGTATGGTGTCATCTGCATATGGTGTCATCTGCATATGCAAAGACTCTCCCGTGTGTTAGTGAGAGTATAATATCGTTGATGCATAGAATGAAGAGCGTTGTTGAGAGTGTGCTACCTTGCGGGATCCCATGTGTGATCTTGCGTGGATAAGAACGAGCATATTGGGTAAATACTGTTTGGTATCGTTCTGTAAGGTAGTGGTGTTATCGCTAAAACTTATATTATTTCGTAGTTTATGGATCAGTGTTTCATGATCTATAGTGTCATAGGCTTTCGATAGGTCAATAAATAGAGCAAGTACATACCTTCCTGGGCCTTTGAGGTTTTGGATGTGATTTAAGATGGTTTGTGTAGTGATTGTTGTGTTCGAGTGTGGTCGGAAGGCGTATTGAGTTCGGGAGAGGATGTCGTACCTGGTAAGGTGGGCCATCAGTTGCTTGTTGAGTATAGTGTCAAAGACCTTAGCAATAATCGGCAGTAGCGAGATAGGTCTGTAATTCTCAGGCAGCGTTCTATCTTTAGCTTTATATATTTCAATAACTTTAGTTATTTTTAGTGCATCAGGGTATTGGTTGTGTTCTATAGCTTTATTAAAGAGCGTTGTTAATATCGGGGCTATGTACTTTGTAAGGTCTTGCATGATGGCTGGTTTTATTTTGTTTACATCTTCTGCTTTGTTTCTGTTAATTGCTTTCAGTGTATCAACTACATCATCCTGCAAAATGCGTTTGAGTGTAAAGGGAGGCAGTTTTCTCTGTGTTAGGTCTATTTCCTCTTCTCTGACTTTATGTTCTTGGGGGATTTGGGCACTGACCTTGGAGCCGACCGTCGTGTAGTGTCTGTTGAGTGCATTGGCAATACATTTGGGGTCGGTGATTACCTTATCATCTATGCGGAGTTGGGTGGGCGAGGTCTTCAGACCTTGTGTCTGTGGGATCAGCTTTCTCAATGCATTCATACGTTTTTTTGGATCGTGACTTAGTTTTTCCATTAAGGTAGTCATGTATGCTTTCTTAGCTTTCTTAATCTCTATTAGTTTTATTTCTATGCTTATTATACTTAGTTCTATTACTTTTAACTGGGCATGCTATTTTTATTTCATACAGTTCTCTTTGTTTCTTAATCATAGCTCTAATTTCATTATTGCACCATGGTTTCCATTTTCGTTTCTTTACATGCTTTTCATACTTTTCTACCACTGCCTTAATAGCTGTATGTATTTTATTTATATAATTATTAGGAGTATCGTTATTTAGTTCTGGGTCAAGAACTTGCTTAAGTTCATAAATTATTTCTTCTGTTATTATTTCCTTCTTGTCTTCATATCTCTTATTACTTAGGATTTTATTATTATTTTTCTTATGTGTGATTGGGGTGTGAAAGATAGCATAGATGGGGTGATGATCAGAGATGCATGTAGGTAAGACATCAGATGTGATATCGCAGGTGAGTGTCGTTAATATAACATCAAGCAATGTATGGCTCTTTGCTTTGGGGGTGGGATTTTTGATTGTGGTGAAGAGGTTGTTGATTGCAAGGGGTCAATACCCGTTTTGTAGGGCGCAAGAGATCAAGGTTAAGGTCACCAACAATCGTGTTGCTGGTGTGTGGGGAGGCAAAGAGGATACCTTGCATGTAGTTTTGGAGCTCTTGGAAGAAAGCGCAGTCGTAGGATTGTGAGAGTGGTCTTTTGTAGATATGGAATATGGTGTGGATTGGATTATTTTTATGTTTTGTGCTGTGTATCTGCATGATTACGCCAGAGGCTTTTGAGATTTTAGATTCAGAGATTGTGATGTGCATATCGTTTTTATAGTAGACCGACAAATCTGTGGTATGATAGGGTGTATGTTGGGATTGGGAAGTGAGTGTGTGGTGTACCTGGTGTTATTTTTGATTCCGTAAGTGATATAATGTCTGGGATGAAGTGAGTGCAGTCAGGGTTGGATAGATGGTTAAGTAGGGTTTGGTGGCTTCCTGTTATACCACGGATATTCGTATGATATATAGAGAAGTGTTTGTTTATCTTGGGGGGAAGAGATGTGAGGTGTGGGTGTATGATTTGTGCTGGTGGGTGTGGTGCATTGTTGCAATTGGGTTGAGTCTGTTCTGGTAGGTGTTCCAGGGGTAGGAGGTTGGGCTGTAATAAGGAGCTCATGGCTTACTGCGGTGCCTCACTGGCAGGGAACGTCGAACTGGAACTAGACATGGTTGCATTTCCTGACCTGTTGGTCCTTGGGGAGGCAGATGAGTGGTCTGACTCACAGTTCTTGAAGTGGTTCTTCAAGTACCGAATATGAGTCAAGCGTTGGATCTTAAATCTGTTCTCGCTCTCTCGTGGGCGTAGATATATCTCACCATCTGTGATCCACACTGCTGCCACAAAATTTGGGTAGTCCTTCATGAGTTGCTTTGTGTGGTCAAGGAGTTTGCGTGTTTCAGGTGACAAGCTCTCTTTACACATGATGTGGTAATCTTTACCAGTGTAATTCTGCAAGCGTGGCGTGATTTGCGAGATTTGCTTGTGCTGGGTATGCGAAGATTTATCGTACCGGACGAAATTTTTCTTCAGCTGATTACTTGCAAACCGGACTTTTATCGCAGGCGTGGTTTTTGCTGTTTCCGGGTTGTACATCTTTGCTGCATGGTCCGAGATCATTCTTTTGCAAAGTAATATGTCATCATCCTTACAGTCCATACCTTTCGCTTTCATTAAAGCTGTTACTATTTTCTGAGTTTGTTTTTGAGTTTCTTTGGAATCATATGGAATTCCGGTGATTATCGCGGTGTCCAAAGATTCGTTGTTTGGGAGTACTACCGGTGGTTCTTCCCTTTTATGTAACGGGAAACTTTCATGCAAATTGCTGTTTGCGAGATTAAAGGGTTGTTTCCAGCTGCCTTGAAGTGTGTTGTTGTTGTTGCTGTGGATGCACTGGAAGATTGCATGGACTGGGGTCTGCTCATGTGTGAGGTGGCGCTGTTGTTGGAGGAAGACCTGTTTCGATCTCGTTCCTCTTTGAGTTCTCCCGTTAGGCTTTCAACTTTTGCCTCACATTGCAGCAGCTTCATGGTCATGTCATGCATTTTTTTCAGCATTTCATCCATTTTTTCTTCCATCGTTTTTGGCGCGTTTCCGTTGCCGTCTTGTTTTTCAGTTTCCTCGGTTGTTTTGCTGAGTTTTCCGAATTTTTTTTCGGTGGATTCAATTCGAGCATGTTTCGCTGGTATGTTGTTGTTGTTGTTGGGATTGTCTGAGGTGTTTGCTCTTGATGGTGTTGATGGTTTTGCTCTCTTCTGGGATGCTTCTTGAATAATTTCCCGTGAACTACTACTACTACTACTACTACTACTACTAGGCCTAGGCCTTCGGTTTAATGAAGTTAACAATTTAACCTCTGGTCGATCCATACAAATCGTTAGCTCAAGAGCTATTGATTTAACTAGATGGTGACCTACGTCTCAAGTTATTAAAGGTTATGAGAAATTATCAAAATATTAAAGTATCAAAATAAAATGACTTAGATTAAAAATATGAAAATAAAATAATAATAATAATAATAGTGTATCTCCTGCCAATTGCTGAGCCAAAAGGCCATGTGCATCCAGTCCTCCATTCCATAAGGAAAGTCTCCACACCAATCGGTGGAATAAAGGAAGTGACGGCATAGAACATTACTCTAGGAGCTTTATACCAATCAGCCCATGGAAAGGACCGATGGCCTATGTACTCCCTAATAATAATAATAATAATAATAATAATAATAATAATAATAATAATAATAATAATAATAATAATAATAATAATAATAATAATAATAATAATAATAATAATAATAATAATAGGCTTCCTCAGACTAAAGCATCAGATCCAGATCCTGGACATGTGCCTCCATTGGGTCACCGGGGTCAGCCGATCCCAACGCATTGTCAGAACACCAAACAGACATAGCAGCAACAGCAACAGCAGGGGCAGATGGGGGCTGTGAAGTGCATGAAGAGCTAGATGCGAGGGTGTTAGCTGAAGAGAAGAACTCCGAGACACTACGCTGCGCTCCCGAACCCCTCTCTCTAGCCAGGACGTCCACTCTGCGCGGACGGCCGCGCCGCGCAACATCAACGTCACTTGGGGGAGAGGGTGGGACAGAAGCTGATGGAACCTCAGTGAGGTCAATCACCTCCTCGCCCCCATCCTCCACCCCAAGCTCCTCCCTTTTACCCTCCCTAGCAGACCAACACTCAGACACATATGATCCAAACAACACATCCAACTTTGGAGGGGGACGCAACGCTGTAACCCCTAACAACGCAGCAAGCCTAAAGTTACTGCGGAAGCGCGACTTCCCCTGAAAAAACTTACAAAACAATCGTGATTGATCCACAGGCGACATATCATCCCAACCCTGCCGCACAGAGCCCTCCCGCTCCCGCCCAAGCAACACATCCTCCACCACAACCTCACCACCTACGACCTCACCACCCTCCTCACTCCCTCCATCCCCCTCAGCACCCCCCACAGCCATGCCACCGAGCCTCTGCATACTCAGCAACAGCTGCTTACGTCTCCCCTCATGCATGGGGCAATCCCATAAGAAGTGCGCAAGGGACTCATTGACATCATCATGACAACAGAAGCAGCGAGGGGACATGCCACTGACCAACTTGCTGCGGTACAACCGAAGGCGGTTGTTGCAGCTGAGCAACCTTCTCCGAAGCAGATTATAATGCGCATCATCAAGGGCTACCCATCTTGGGAACTCCTTAGTTCCAAAGACTTGTCTTAGGATGACTCGCAGGCCATCAGTAAGATCGCTGCCTGCCTCTCGCTTGTCCCACATCAGTTGCTGCACCATCTTGACGTCCTGCTGAAGGGCCCACTTGTCCGCAGTCGAACACCAACCCTCGAGGTCCTTCTCTGAGCTATTTAGGAGCTCCTGAAGCCCTTGTTGTAGATCCATTGAGTCCCTGATAGCGCCTTCGGCCTCCGCAGTGCAGTCGGATTTGACTTGAGATGCGATACAGGAAATCGCTTCTCCGGTAGAACACGCAGCCGTCCATAGAACTTCAGTTGCGCCGCCCGCCGCAAACGCTCCGCACTCAAAGAGCGCGCCAGAAAGAGTGTAATCCACTTGCTTGTCTTAGGGCTGATGCCGAGAATCATCCTCATGGGGCGCAGCATTGCTGCCTCCAGCTTGGTGAGCTGCGATACGGGGGCACGCCAGACATCGAAGGCGTACTTCAGCTTGGCCCCCACAAGTTGATTCCAGCACATGAGACGATACCTAGCTTGTATCTCACCTGCACACCACAAAGAGTACCAACCTGCGGTGGCGACTTCAGTGACACGCGTAGCCCGCAGGGCTCCTTCCACTTCAGGTCGTCGGTGATAACCACTCCCAGGTACTTGTACTGACTAGTGACACAAAGCTTCTGGCCTCGAAACCACACCACGGGCTCACCTCGCTCCCTGATAATTGGTCGTTTCGCCTTGCTCGACGTGTAAATGGGCATGATTTCCGTCTTGCCGGGCTTCAAGTTGACTTCCAGCCTGTAATCTTCCGCGAACTTGGCGACAACATTGACCATCTTCTGGAGCTCGGTGCGACTGTGAGCGATGAGGGCCACTTCGTCCACGTATAGAAGTGCCTTGATGTCGTTCAGCCGCTTCACATCCGTGTTCTTGAGGGCACTCGCCAGCCGATCACACAGCTCATCCATAAAGAAGTTGAAGAGTGTGGGAGAGAGAGGGGACCCCTGTTGGACGCCTACACCCTCCAGTACTTCGGTGGTGAGTGCTCCATCAACTAGCACTTGCGACGAAGTCTGCTCGTAGCACCTGCGTAGCGTGCGCCAGAACTTGCCCCTTACACCCAGCTTCCAGAGCCTCTCAAATAGACCATCTCTCCAAACAGACGGGAAAGCCTTGCGTAGATCGACGAACAGGACATACGACTCCCGCTTCTGCTGCTGACGCCCCTTCAACCTCTGCCAAAGGGTAAAGACCTGATCCGTAGTGCGACGCCCCGGGCGGAAGCCTCCCTGCTCTGGACGTAGCTTATCCGGGCCATCCACGAAGAGCGTTAGACGAGTAGCTAATAAGGACAGATACAGCTTACCAAGGCAACTAATAATCGAGATATCCATCCAGTTGTCAGGATCCGTAGGATCCCCACCCTTGGGGATATTGACGATGATTCCCTTGCCCCAAGCTTTTGGAGTCCTCTCGGCTTCTCGAATCCAGTTGAAGTACTGCGTTAAGTAGCCATTGATGTAGGCGCCGCCATACTTGAGCATCTCGTTCTTCACTTTGTCCTCGCCACAAGCTTTGTGGTTATTCAGGGCACGTTGCCTTGCAAGGACCTCCTCTTGCGTGAACGGCTTGTCCAGCTCTTCGCAAGTGTCTTCACCTACCTCGTGCTCCTTCATAGCCCGGGCCACCTCATCTCTGAAGCGATCGTTCCAGTGGAACTGCCGCTTAGCTTCGGCTTCCTCCCACTCCAGCGAGCATGCTTCTGCATAGCACTCCATCACAACAGCCGCACTTGCCGGATTTTCCCGTGGCTTCACCGAATTTTTCCGAAATTCCTCCCACCGAGCGACCTTTTCCGGCAGCGTACACGCCAGTGAGCCATCCTCCCTTTGCACCGGCGCGGAGACCTTCGTTCTGCGTGCCCCGCCAAGCCGCTTCGCGAGTAGCCAAAAGCGCTTTGAGGATTGTTCGCGTTGACATTTGATCGCTTCTTCCTGCACTTGCTTGAAGGAGGCGGACTTCTTGGCCCGAGTTGCCTTCCGAATTTGCTTGCGGAGCCGTAGCCAATTCAGACGGGCTTCCCATTCGATTCATCCCTCCTGTATGCTGCGTAGGCATCCCGGCGCTGCTGAATGAGCTCCTTTAGCTCCCCGTCGAACCAATTGTTGGTGAAACTGGGTCGTATACACATCTGGAGCCAAGGACCCGGTGCGCCGCCATTCGGAAGGACTGCGCCACTCGCTCGGTGACGTCATCTACCACCCGTTGGCTGTCGGCACCACCCGATAGGTCAAGCTCAGGCAGCTGATGCACTCCAAGCTTCTGTAGGCAATGCTGGAATACGTCATCGAACTTGTCGCGTAGATAAATAATAATAATAATAATAATAATAATAATAATAATAATAATAATAATAATAATAATAATAATAGTGCTTCTCTGTCAATGGCTGATGCATTTTTGCACATGCGCCTCCATCGTCTCACCCGTGAGGGGAGTACGAAGAATTGACGATAAGCTCTAATGACACCCCCGCAAAGGCAGTTCCAACACTTCCAGACTGGCCGGTATGTTCAATGAAAATACTGGTCCAGACGGATCGGTATGTTCAATGAAAATACTGGTGGCACCGACGGGAATCGAACTGGCGACAGGGCCCAGATGGTAGAACTTGACCACTGGGCTATCACGGTGTCCATAATAATAATAATAATAATAATAATAATAATAATAATAATAATAATAATAATAATAATAATAATAATAATAATAATAATAATAATAATAGACTTATCAGTCAATTGGCCTTTGACCCTGTCGGACATGTGCCTCCATTGGTAGCACGGGACCGTTCGGTGACGCGGCTCCGCTCCAAAGACTCGAATAATAATAATAATAATAATAATAATAATAATAATAATAATAATAATAATAATAATAATAATAATAATAATAATAATAATAATAAAATAGTAATAACAATAATAATAAATATACTACTACTACTACTACCACTACTACTACTACTACTACTACTACTACTACTACTACTACTACTACTACTACTACTACTACTACTACTACTACTACTACTACTACTACTACTACTACTACTACTACTACTACTACTACTACTACTACTACTACTACTACAAACCCTACTACTCTTGACCGCTCTTTTCTTGTTCCAGGTGGCAAAAGTCTGAAGGCAAGCTTGTGGGTTTATATCTTTTTCGTTTGTCATCTCTTCCGGTAGTTTCTGTGAGTACTTCTGTGACTTCCGTGGTCCTGCTTCTAATACATCTGTAGGATATAGTCTTCGTAAAGGAGGCTGCTTTCCTATTAAAGTACTGCAACGGCTACTGCCACATCCACTACTACAGAGTAGTTCCACTGTTTCCAGAAACAATTGCCTTCATTTCAGGCGTTTGGCAGTGATCGCAGCTTCCAAAGTGTGCTACTTCCTGAGTCGATCATAGCTACTACCACGAGAACACAGCAGGATGTCTTTGCCTCTCCGCCTGCGTCTGTCATCGGGAGTTATTCCAGTGCCTCCATCAGAAGGTATCTCGGTCTCATCTACGTTTGGAGAACTCAAGGAGGTTGTGGCACGGCTGTCCTCGATCCCAGTAGTTGATCTGATAATCCGATCAGGGTAACTCACACGTAGTGTTTTCAGCTTTCATTTCGTGCTCTGGTAGGTTTCCTCCCTGTCCTGTTTTCCTGTCTGACGAGAACTGCATCACACCCACACTTTCCGCTAACGAAACACTCGTTGTGTCTTCGAATGCCTCCAGTCCTGCTTCGTCACCTGCGAAAGGTTCCTCTTTGAACTCAAAAACGAAACCAAAGCCGTCCAATCCAAACTTGAAGTCTAAGGAAAAAGTAAACGCGACTACAATTTCTGGAAGCTCAACTAGTAAAATTCATACTCTTGGCAGCTACAAAGCCAAACCCGGCAGCGGTCAGGTTCTTGCGTCGTCTGGAGGCAAAGGCAAGCGAAAGATTGGGAAAGGTATGGGAGGCGCACCACCACCGAAACGACAGCAGAGGGCGGTTGGAAGCGGTGGGAGGAAGGTGCCTCGAGAAGGCAAGACATTGAAGGAGGTGAAGGACGACTTGGCAATGAGTCTTGCGGGTGCTGCGGACGGCGCAAGTGACGAAGCCAGCAGGCTGCTCCGCTGGGATATGAAGCAGGCGGTAATGCAACAGTACGAGATGACAAAAGCAAACGATCGATTTGCTTCTGCCCTGGCTGGTGACTTCCGGATTGTTCCAAGTAAAGATGGACCCCGCCGCCTGCATGACGGACAGTTAGAAAGCATGGACGTAAGTTGATGTTCTGAAGTACCATAGCCACGGTCTACATGGCTGTAGGTGGAATTCCAGAGCCGTGCGATCGCTGGTCGGGCTGGAAGCAGATTCAAGGAGACAGTCTCTCTACTTCAACGCGACGAAATCAAGGCCGTGTGCGAGACCGTCCTAGTGGGTGGGCAGAGAAGTGCAAGGCAGGTGCTAGTGCCTCACATGCTCGCGCAGGCGTCCCCACGCGTTTTTTGGAGCCTTGTGTACTTTCTCTTCACCTTCCATTTGGTGTATCTGCCTGTTACCACCCTACAGGTACTGGAGTGCTGGAGGAGATGGATCAGGTGCCGCGCCAGCCGTAGCAGTCGACGTGGGTTTGGCCTTGAAGAATTTGTTACCCGATCATGACCTGTATTCTATTTCTCTTTCCCCCTTCGCGTCGTTCCATATCCCTTCGGCTCATGTTTTTCTGTGTTTGATTTTCTCTTAGATCTTTCCTCGATACAAGAGAGCGCAAGCTCTCTGCTAAAGCGCGAGAAAATCGACGACAGAAGTTTGGCGAGGAAGTCGATGAAGAACTAAACGAGTCTGAGCTTGCAGCAGCAAGAGCAGCCTCCCTGCAGGTATAGCTAGCTCTACGCAAAACGCAAAGCCACAGCGCGATGCTGTGGTGTCTGTGCTTTCCACTGGTGCAGGAGGCAGAAACCAGGAGACTGAAGTCTGAAATGGAAGGAAGAGTGGTCGAAACTGTTATCTGTGACACTTGCGGGAAGGTGACCCAGTGCCTTTGAGCTCCCACCCCCGACTTTTCCCCTTCACATCACACATCTCGTCATCTTTCAAGAGAAAGGGCCCAACCATCTCAAGTGGGGGCAACATGTTAACTTTGCCCATGTTGTTGTGACGGCTAGGTGCGGTATATCAAGGCCGGGGATCAAGTGGACGTATTCAGTCTGCAGCATAGCGAGGAGGACTGGTTTTGTACCTTGCTGCCTCGGCTGCTGGACCAGGGCGGCTGTTCCTTGCCGGACGACGAGCTGGTGGAGGCCCTCGGCGGGGAGCTGAGCAAAGCCAGTGCTCTCAGCGCCCTTGGCATCTCCTCCAGGCCCAAACTGGTTCCAGCTTTCTTCCCGTTCTTTGATTGCATGTTACCTATAAATGTAATAGTTGTAGATCGATATTTGTATTCGAATGGTTGGATGGTTAGGATTGAGCGTCACAGCAATTCACGGATCTTTTTCTCTCTTCGTACATTCCTTTCTATTGCTTTGTCGTTTCTTGTGTTCTTGCTCGAGTCCTTCTCTCTCTATAGCACACGCATTGCTTAGGCTGCGTTTCCCATGGACGACGAGGAGCTGGACCACTGGCACGATCAAGGTTTTGACCTCAGCGAGCCGGAATACTTTCAACACGCCAAATCTGACGAGGCCCTGGCTGCGGTGCTGGCAAAGCTGCCTGCCGTCAGCGCATCGGAGCTGCGCGGGTGGGTGCAGGCGGCGCGGCAGGACGAGGTTTCGGACCGCGTGCATGCTCTGCTCCTGGCTGGCTTCAATCATGACAGAGCACAGGACAGCCAGGAAGAAGACCATGAGACAAGCAGGAAGGCAGAGAAGCAGGAAAAGATTGAAACTGTGAAAGAGGGCCCAGATTTACTCGAGTTGGGTATGCCTTTGGAAGTGCTACAGGAGGGACTGCAGGAAGCAGGCATCTTGAGCCCTAGAGACATGACCGCAGAGGGGTACACGGTGAAATGGATACAAGAGGCGGTGTACAGCCACTTTCTGGCTTGGAATGAAACGTGGGACGAGAGAAAAGATCTTGACTGGCTGACAGAGCGCGTCGCAGCTGTATCATGGATAGCCAACCCTAACAACACAGATGCTGTAGAAATGATCAAGAAGAAGCTTGGGGAAAAATTCGTTTCCTCTTCTTCTCCTTCTTCTTCTTCTTCTTCTTCTTCTTCTTCTTCTTCTTCTTCTTCTTCTTCTTCTTCTTCTTCTTCTGCTGCTGCTGCTGCTGCTGCTACTACTACTACTACTACTACTACTACTGTTGCTGCTGCTGCTGCTACTACTGCTACTACTACTACTACTACTACTACTACTACTACTGCTACTACTACTTCTGGTGCTTCTGCTACTACTACTACTTCCTTCTCTTCCTCGTCTTCCTCGTCTTCCTTAACCATGATAGACCAAGAAGGGAAGACGGGTGACGTGGCTTCACCAGAGACTTTGCTTCCGGCGCCGGTGGTTCTGCACTGGAAGGAGACGGCCACTCGCCTTTTGCACGAGGCGGAAGATGACCCGCTCCTTTCGCATTGGCTGCCTGTCTACGCGCACGTTGATAATAAGTAGAGATGACCCGCTCCTTTCGCATTGGCTGCCTGTCTACGCGCACGTTGATAATAAGTAGTATGACTAAAATCCTTTGCCTACATTACTTGTACATTATCATTATTAGTAAAATAAAAAAAATCTGCTTCCTCTACCACTACCACTACTACTACTACTACTACTACTACTACTACTACTACCGCTACTACTACTACTACTACTACTACTACTACTACTACAACTACTTCTACTACTACTGCTACTACTAAGCTTACTACTACTACTACTACTACTACTACTACTACTACTACTACTACTACTACTCAGTACTACCACTACTACTACTCAGTACTACCACTACTACTACTCAGTACTACCACTACTACTACTCAGTACTACCACTACTACTACTCAGTACTACTACTACTACGACGACGACGACTACTACTACTAGGACTACTACTACTACTACTACTACTACTACTACTACTACTACTACTACTACTACTACTACTACTTGTTAGAACATATATCTAAATACTGTTCCTGCACAGAGGTAGCAAGCCGTCCACGGACAGGTTCAAGCTCAGTCACGATCGCATCGTACCACAAGCTTTATTGAAAAGACAGCAACAGACAGAACAACACGGCCCGGCGCGTCATGAAGGGATGGCTCTACCGACACGCATCCTACGGACCGGCCGGGTCATACTGAATCGGTCCGTTACCGTATTAATACAACCTATTCGTCTAACACTCCCCCTAGATCAAGATAATTAACTTGCAAGCAACTTAATATCGCTGATCTCAAAAGGAATATTAAGTACGAAAAAGAAATAATGTATGTATGTAAATAAAAACTATATCTGAGGAGTGACTCTACTCTAGGACCTCAAAATAGACTATATATGGATAATGCCCTGTTGCTGCTTTCCGGCACTAGGCGATTAGACTAGTACCAGAAAGAATACATCGTGATTGCGTAGACGCAATTGTATTTGATATATCAAGACGAACTCGACATATCAAAGTACGCATGCAATCTATAAACAAACACGTGTAGTTCATAGTAATATGCAAAAAGAAAATATGTGAAACATACTAACTACATGTGAGTAAATAAAGTAGTAGACACGGTAAATAGCGATGTGAATATTTCATTAAATAGTATGAAGGGGTAAGTAAATGTAACCCCAACACATAAGTGAAGAGGACATTCAACTCTCTCTTTACATACAATTAACGTAACATAGGTCTACCCGAAACTACCCCGAAGAAGACCCATCCCAATATGAACTGGCTACAACCTACACTAACTCATCAGGTATATACAGATATATAGAAGAAGTATATATGATAAATGTGTTACATGTATAATATATAGATAATCTATGTTAGCAATGTATAAGCGTAACAAGTTGTTCAAACAAGCACACAGATGAAGAAACAGATTGGAGTAAACACACAAGCGAGTATGTATCGAAGTGCAGATTAATCTACCCCTGAACCCCGCACCTGTTCAATATAGGTGTGGAATACGGCGCAACAGATGAACAATTAAGATGACGTTATAACAAAGGCAAACACAGCATCGACATATATTGTATATGTCACAATAAACAGACAACATATATAAATGCGGTGGACACGAAGGACAACAAGACAAAGCAGACCTCGGAAATAGACCCGATAATTTGCAAACGCCGAACACAACCCGGAAATACACAAATCCTGAATCTGTCCCGGAAATTGTCTTGAGATCTTGTCCCTCCTGTCCTTACCCACGATCGCACCTGTCAATATATACGTAAAGCACCGACCAAGCGAGAAAGCAATCAAAGAACCATAATATCGAATGTTTATATCATTTATCAAATGTGCGAAAACATGTGTAAAAGACCAGAAAGCAATCATGAAAGCAGAGAAGTACTGATGTAAAGAATAAATCAGATGGCAGTGAGGCTAGTGTACCTATACCTACCTGAGTAACATCTACAGTCGCAGTCGCCGCCGAGTGACCTAGACACACCTTCACAACTTTCCGGACTTTCATGATATTTTCCCCGTAAATTACCTTTCGTTGGAAATATGTATATGTATATGTATTTAATATGTATATCGATATGAATATGCCATAAAGTCTGATCATGCCCTGCCATATCCTAGTCATATACCTGCAGGAATGCACAAGTCATGTACTATATATATATACATACATATATACATATATATATATATGTATATATAATATATATGTATATATATATATGTGTGTGTACAGAATATATAAACCGTCTCCCCCTTAACCTACGACAACAGTGGTGGAGATGATGTATATACATACATAAATATATATATATATATATATATGTTCATTTATGTAGAATAGACAGGTCTATATCGTATATCATAAAACAAGCCTTAGAAACATAAAAAAACGACATACGACATATCAAAACATACATTGAAATATGTAAAAACATACAAAGATTTAAAACAAAATATGATAAAATCAATACTAAGCCCTTTTTTTGCCAAAATGACGACAAAAAACATATTTTACTATCATAAAATATATATAAATTTCATTTATATGTTTTTTGTCGTCATTTTGGCAAAAAAGGGCTTAGTATTGATTTTATCATATTTTGTTTTACGTCTTTGTATGTTTTTACATATTTCAATGTATGTTTTTGATATGTCGTAGGTCGTTTTTTTATGTTTCTAAGGCTTGTTTTATGATATACGATATAGACCTGTCTATTCTACATAAATGATCAGAATACAAGACCACACAAAAAGGGGAAAGTATCATTAAATATTTATTTGTTTTTACATTAAGAAAAAATATAGACCTGTCCAATATACACGGGGGGCAGACACGAGCGGAGCGAGTGGCGGGGGGGCAATAACCGAAGCCAACCAAAGCAACGACAAAGCAACCATAAAGCAGAATGTGGAATGAGAACGATAAAAAATTTATCAAGCAGTTGAATGTAGCAGACACAGAGCAAAAAATATATGATGTCGTATCAAACTTTTTTACGAGTGATGCGAAGCCGTCAAAGGCCTTTCATAATGCTATTTTGTTATTATTTAGTAAAACAACAACAGATGACGAAGCACTGAAAGCAATGAAAATTATTTATCCTAAATACGCCATTATTCACCCGAACACGACTTCAAGGAGGCAGAGACTGAGCGAGGTAAGAACAAAAGCAATCAAGCCGAATCAAAGCAAGAAGGTTTATGAGATGTCTAAATTAGATAAATATTTCAATATCAATGAAGACGAACGAATCAAAATAGTTGAGGGGTATAAAAAAGATGTAAAAGCAAAAAACGAGCAAAAAATACAGATTGATGTGCGGGAGGTAATGGCAAAAATGAACGAAATGATTTTAAGCAATGACCCCTACTTAAAGTTGCTTGCTTTAATGTTAGCAACGGGAGCCCGTCCAGTTGAGATATTTGCGAAAAATACATATGAATTAATACCTGATAAACCTTTATGGTTGAGAATAAACAACTTAGCAAAGAAAAGGGAGGGACAAACAAAGAACTGGACTGAGAGGCCTGTAATTTTATTTACTCCCGAATTTACAATAGAGAAAATTGAAGCAATAAGAAACCATTTTAAGAAAAAGGGGGCGGTTATAATCAACGACGACGGACAACTGGCGAAAGATAAAAACAACGAACTAAACAAACTAATAATAAAAGTGTTTCCATGGCTAGCAGATTATACACAGAGGAGCAGTATGTTGCGTAAATTATACGCGAGCCTTTCATATACGAATTTCGCAGACCCGAGAACCACTAATTACAATACGTGGGTAAGTAATGTATTAGGACACGGCGACCTTTTAACGAGTTTTTCGTATTCATGGGTGAATGTGTCAGACCCGCGGGAGATGATGGAAGAGGGATTAAAAACCGAACTAGAGGAACTACGAAAGAAAATAGATTTATGTTTAAATATCAAAGGGGTAGAAAGTGAAGACATAGAGGACGACGGCAACGACGGCAAATATAAGCCCTTAGGGAAGAAAGGGAGCAGAGCAGAGAAAAATGAATTACTTAATAAAATTTACAACGACCACGGGGGCAAGATAACGAATATGAAATTAAGGCAAATTAGCGGGATTGGGGCGAAAATAGTAAATGAGTTTATAAAGCAAAAAAGACGAAGCAGACAGAGACGAAGCAGACAGAGACGAAGCAGACAGAGACGAAGCAGACAGAGACGAAGCAGACAGAGACGACAAAAGAGCCTGCGGGGTTTAAGTTGATAGACGAAAACGGCAAAAAACAACCGATACGAAAAAGTGCGAGACTTAAGAACAAAGTAAATAAATAAAATCTCTTTGAAAATGAGGCGGGGTTGCCCCCTTTTTGGTTTTTTCTTTTTCGTTTCTAAATTAATAACATTCTATAATAACTTTGTGCTTAAAGCACAGATTACACGGCAGACGAAGACGGGGCGGAGACTTCCATTAGAGCAGACGCGTTAGACTGGTTAATTTTTGAGATGACACGGGCGAGAGCGCCGTTAAAATCAACTCCAGTATTAATCAAACGAATAACTCTATCATATTGAGGCTTTTTAAAGCCTTATATTTTTCTGTGTCCTTTTTGGTCAATCCATTTTTGAAAGAGTTTCATTTGAGCGGTGATATGTTCCTGTCGCTGGGCTAAATCCTTGGAGATATTAATGTCTTCGTTAATTTCGGTAGCATCTTTAAGAGCCTTTTTAAAGGCTGTTAGTTCTTGTTCTTTTTTTGTTTTTTGTTTTTCTAAAGAGGCTATTTTATGATTGAAGGCTTTAATATCTCCTTCGGCTTTTTCAATCCCCGCTTTTATCTCGTCGGCGTCCGTCATTCGCTTACGTCGCTTAATCCGCCGTTCCACGTCTTCATTGGTTTCGGGAGCGTTCCGCGGTATAAGTCTTCGGCTGTCGGTCATCTGGTCTGCTTTTGTCTCTGGTAATCTCCAACACGTTGGAGATAGGCGGGACGACAAAAGCAAAAAGACCGCGGGAGCAAAAACGTAAAAAAATTGGTGGCACGGTAAAAGCGCTAACGATATTATTTTATTTCGTGGTAGTGGTGGCACTCGTAATTATCTCGTCAATAACGGGCTTTATGTCGTCCATGTAGGAGTATAAAACGCGCTCGTATTCGTCATACATTACCTTATATTTTTCAGTGTTCGGTAGTTGCTTTAAATTGTCCTTTATCTTAATTAATTGTGCGTATGGTGTGTCGCGTTTAAATAATTGCCAATTTGAGAAATATTTTGTATTGTTTCCTGTGGGGTTGCTGGGGCTGTTATAATTTCGTTTAAATAGTCGTTAAGCCTTTTTCTAAATGTTAGGGTGTCATGGTGCGTGTGAGTGCGGGCGGTGTGAATTACTAAACCAATTTTAGATTTAAGGACGGCGTCGCATACGGGGCACTTTGACATTATATATATAAATGTAAGTTGTTTTATTAATAAATCAACTTTATCAACTTATTCAAATAAATTAATTTTTGTTTCGTTTCGCGATACCATCATGGGCGCTCCCGCTATTTTGAGAATAATAAACGCCTCGCCGTTCTTTTTGGTGGCTTCGTGTGTTTCAATGTTAAATTTGTATATAGCATTTTGAAGTGGTTTGAAACCAGATAAGGTGGCGGTTTTTACATAAATTAACCCGTAAGCGGTGGCGGTTGCTGGTTGGTGTTTGTTGTGCAGGTATTTCTCTTTTAATCTGTCGCATAGTTTGGTCAAAGCGTTGAAAGAAGCGCTACTTATTTTTTCGCTGGTGTAAAATTGCAGATTGTCGTATGGGTCGGTGTTCTTAAATTTTGCGGTGATTTCAAACATTTGAAGTTATCAAATATCTCAAACAAGTTCGAGATTACGGGATATCTGACGTCAGTCAGATTGGGAGTGAAATTGATAAATGTTAATAAAAAACCTTTATGTTTTGCGGTGGTCAGTATATCTTATACGTATATTTTTTTATAGTATGGTAATAAGTAAAGTTAAACAAGGGATAAGTGAAGTTAAGCATTGATAAGTAAAGTTAAGCGGGGGCATGTGTCGGTAAGCAAAACTTAAGCGGTAATATACGGGGGCACCTTGGGGTTAAATATTCTGCCCCAGATATCCCTATGTATTCCATAAAACTACATTTTCCCCCGTTATCCCTTCATTTTCCTTCAAATCAATACGAAGGCCTTTTTCATCCTTTTTCCTTCATTTTCCTCATTAGGGGGTATCTTTTCCTACCCTTTATAGAAGAAATGGACTACATACCCCCAAATCAATAGTAAGCGTATTTAACCCTTAATTCCTTCATTTACCCTCCTCAAAAAAAGATACCCCCTCAAATCATGAAAAAATCAATACGAAGAAGAATTTTTATATTTTGGCGACTTCCAAAAAAAAGATACCCCAAAAAAAAGATACCCCAAAAAAAAGATACCCCCGCCCTCTTCAATAAACTCACTCGCCTAAATAAGGCCACCCATTAATAAATTTCAGCGTCCTCTCATTCTTAAACATCGCCGTTAATGTTTTATTCGGTCGTAATTCGTAATGCGTAGCGTGCTTATTGGTTGCAGTTAGTGATAACCCCCCACTCTGCCCGCATCGCTGTATTAATAAAATATAATGTATCTCTTAGAAATGTTTTATTTGTCGTCGTGTTCATATGGTCTATAATCTTTTTCTGCTTCTTCGTGTCTGTCGTATATAAAACCAATTCGTCGGCCTTTGCGAGCCATTTCTGCCGTTTAATTGTCTCTTTTAATTCCTCCGCGCCTATCTTTGTTTCAAAGTCCCATATGTTCCGTATTCCTAACCCGCTTATAACTTGTATATGGTTTATGTGCCTATTATAGCGCCGTTCTGTGTTTATTGTGTTAAATGAGTATTCTGTGAGCGTGCACTCCGTTGAGTTGCCCTGTTCATCTGTTATTAATCTGTTTTTCTCGTCGCGGTTCTGTTCTCTTTGCTTTATGTAATTTAACCCCTCGCTTAATTTATCCTCTACGTCCTTATTATACGGCCTGTAATTCCGTATATAATACCTTAATCTGTCATCATCAAATATTTTATAAAATAATGCGCTTTTCGGCTCGTCTGCGTCAGGCTTCAGCATCTCTTTTTTAATTCTCGCCTTTTTAAATTCCGCTTCTTCCGCGGTCGTCCATTCTCTACCCTCCGCGTTCTCCCTCAACGCTGCATATTCCGCGTCTGTAATGCTTCGGGCTTCAAATAAGATTTTTGCGTCTTCTTTTTTAATAACGGCCTCTGTTATTTTCACCTCCTTAAATGTCAAATCATCCGCGTCTGGCTCGTCTAAGTCGCTTATTTCGTAGTTGGCTAATATGAAATACTTTATCAAATTCTGTATCCAGTGGCGGGCGTCTTTGTTCTGTTCTACTTTGTTTTTAGCAAGTAATTTTATGTAATCGTTTGCAACCACATTAATCGCCCCATATTGCCCATATGTCCAATTCGCCAAGGTTGCCATTTCATCCCGCTTCTGCCTGTCGTTAAGGCTCGCGCTTAATTGCCTTAAATATTGCATTTCGTTTTCAATGGTCGCTGTGTTGTAATTTCTATAAAATAAGTATATATTGCTATCTATCGGGTGCCGTATTCTGCCTAACATCTGGTAAAAATCCCCGCTCATGTTTGTCTTATTACACGCCACGGCTACAATATTTTTGAAAACCCCCTTATGTGAATAATCCAAACCTCCCGTAATTGCGGGGCTGTAAATAACGATATCATATTCCGCCCATTTCTTATAATCATCCGCCATCGCCTCCCGCACTTCTTCCGTTTTGTTTGTTTCGCCCGTTATTAATAGCACCTTGTGCTTATCCCTCTTTAACATCTTCGCTAACATTCTAAGCCGTCTTTTGCCGATATTCGCGGGGACTAATACCCTTTTGCCCTCGCGTCTTAGTTTAACAATCTGCTCGTAAGCCTCGCCGATGTTGCCCGCCTTAATGTGTATGTGGCGCTTTGTTTTGCTCGTAATCTCCAACCTGTTGGAGATATCGTTATTAATAAATAGCGTTTTTGCCTCTCTGCCGCATTCCCGCCGTATGTTTTGAAAGAATTCAATATCATCGGCCTTTAGTGTGCCAGACATTAATATTATTTGTTTCGCCGTTCCTATCACATATTTTATTATCTCCCAGTTGTTCTTGTTGTTCCGCGACTTCTTAAACGTATCGCTCGTTAAGTGCTTAACGAATTGGTCGGCCTCGTCGATAACTACTTTATTTATCGGTTCTCTGCTTATTGGTATTCTGTGAAAACTATCAGCTTGAATGGTCAAATTATCCTTTTTTAATTTCCCCTTCGGCTCGTCTCTGTAGTCTCGTTTAAAGGGTATTTGCTTTTATAGTCGCTCGCTAGCGTTCGCCTATAACTGCTTACAATATATTTAAAGCGGGGCATTTGCCTTAATCGTAGTATCGCCTCTGTGGGGTTGTCTTTATGTTTTTCTATTACTTCGCGGGCTAATGGGTTATTTTTTAGTTTCTCCACAATTTCGCATGCGTTTTTCTTAATGGTGTTTAAATTGGCGCCCCTTATTGATTCGGTTATCTCTCCGCAGTTTAAAATAAGGTTAGTAATAGCCTTTGAGTTTGCCGTTGTCTTGCCTGTTCCTAACCCGCTTTTAATTGCTACTATGTCATACGTTGGCGTCGGCTTGCTCTGCTCTTTCATAAATTCCTTAATATTGCTACAAAACGCCTCTTTTGTGTTTATTATGTCCGCGCCGATTATGTTGAGTTTTTCGGTGAGTTCCTGCGCTTCTCGTTGTTGGATGGCTTGGCGGTTCTCGTTGGCGGTTTTAATATAAAATTTGACTTTCTCCGCATACGTTCCAGTCCCCGACGTTAAAGTGATATAGCGGGGGGTTTCGCCTTTAACTTCGGCCTCTTGTTTTTGCTTCCAACACCCCGCCAATTTCGCCCCGTTCGCAAATTGCAATATAAATAATGTATTATCAGCCTCATGTATTCTGTCGCACAAGTGGCACAAGGTCGGCGTTAGCCTTTTTAACTTATACGTCTTTAGCGTCCCCTCGTCGGTTTCCGCTTCGCTTATGTCCTTTATTGTGTGCGCTCCCGCCTCGTGTTTTAATACTGGCATCGCCTCAAATAACTTATTAATATTAATATCCGCGTTCTTTACCTCCGCGGGTCGTGTGTTGGTTATCTCGTTGTGTTCGGCCGTGGTTATTAAAAGACACTCATATAAATCGTTCTGTATCTCGCTTATGTCCTTTGTAATAAGGCGCCCGCCCTATTCCTTTTACGAGTTCCAGCCGTCGGTTTTCTCCTTTCTTAACCGCATAAGGCGCTCGCATTCCGCTTGGAGTTCTCACTTTATGATAAACGGCCAAATCATAGCCTAACTCTTTATAATCGGGCAATTCGTCTTTAATGATTTGTTTAATTTCTAACGGGTCGCCGTATAGTTCGCCACTATTACCCACGAAATGAAACGAATTTACATATTTTTCTTTCTTGCTTGAATATCCGCACCCGCTCAAGGCTATCATATCCCCGTTAAATAGTTCTTCAAAAGCCTCGCGCGCTCGCGTATAATCAGATACTTCATTTAAGGCTCGGGCTTCCTCCGTATCATATGTCTTGTCAATGTCTGCGTATGGTTTCAAAAATAGAGCAGTCCCTAAACTTTCCATAGCGTGTGGATTCTCCTTTATGAAGTCCAATAAATCGGCCGTATTCACCTTTACGGCATATAATGGCGACGCCTTCATTTCACGAAAGAAAACGCGACACCCGCCCGCGTCGGTATTTATTTTCGCGTTAGGGTTTTTATCTTCGGTAATATATACCCCTCGGTCTGCCTCATACCCGCTCTTTTTTTTTTTTTTTTTGCTTGTGTTATATCTCGGATAAAATAAAATTAGCCAAAATAAAATAATTAATTCGGTTTCTATATTTTAACCGTCTTAACTCCTTAAATGAAATTTCAACCTCATAACCCTTATAAATAAAAAAGAATATGAATATATAATTAATTAATTTTCATCTAAAATTTATATACCCCCTATAATATAGAGAATGACAGAGCAAAAGCAACAAAAGCAAAGGGTAGGCCGTCCCGCGGGAGTATCTAAAGCGGGATTAATTGAAAGGCCAACCGCGCACACAGAGAGAAAGGGCAATACGTCGCATAGTATAACATACATTAAAAAGCAGTTAGCAAACGGCGACATACGATATTATAAAAAAGAAGGGTATATAACCGCGTGCAAGAGAGAAAACGACGCACCATATTAAACGCCAAATATAAGCCAGTCAAGCGGGCTAAAATATCAAACATAAAGAAAGCATTAAGCGAAAATATGGACAAACTAACCTTAAACGAATTAGACACACTAGCCCGCATTTTTACAGAGTGGGATATATCCGCGGTTAAAAATAACATAATACGATTACATAAAGAAGACTTAGCGCCCTCTATAAATACGGCAATAACGGCATAAACCCGCGAGCAATACAGAGCATAATTTTATATAAAAAGGGCTCCCGCTGATAACTGGCGGGGCTTTTTCTTTTTTATATAGAGAAGGTGAGAAAAATGAGCAACCAAGGCAAAAAAGCAGTAAGCAGTGAAGCAGGGCGGGCATTCGTGAGAATGTTGATTAAAAAACATTTAGAAAGGCATGATTTTACTGATGACGTTAAAGAAAAGTGCTTTAAATGTTTAATTGGCATACACGACGACGAAGACGACGATGCAACAGAAGACGGCTTTATATTCAAAGTCATAAGAGCACACGAACCCGAGGACGCAGACAGCAAACCAAGGACAAAGGCAAAATTAAACTCAATTATAACAGAGTTAAAAAAATTCGTTTATCGTGTAAAGGATAAATACAAATGTGATGTTGTTGAAAACGGCTTTAATAAGTATGAGAGATATAAAGGGAAAAACGAGCCCATATTTACCATACACGGCGAAAACGGCGAAAAAATGGAACTTTTAAGGGCGGATTATTATAAACAACTCACAGAGGGATATGAAGCAAATAAGCAACAAATAAAAGATTTAAGAACGGCGAAAGCCCTTTTAACTGCGGAACAAAAGGAACACAGACGAACAACGGGAGAATTAAAGCAAGCACAGCAAACCATAAGCTAATTACGGAAAAATAACAGGGAACTAAAAAGCAAATATAAATGTCTATTAAATCAAAAAATGAAAGAAAAACAACCAGCGCCCCCTATCTCTAACCAGTTAGAGATAATCCACAGCGACAAAGAAGAAGAAAGCGAAGAAAGCGAAGAAGCAGACGACGAAGACGCAGACGAAGAAGAACAAGACGAAAGCGAAGAAGAAAACGACGAAGGAGACGAAGGCGAAGGCGAAGACAACGAAGGCGAGGGCAACGAAGAGGGCAAGCGGGCTATTATAGAGGGCGAACCAGACCCGCCATATATGGACGAGGCAGAACCCGGCTTATTTTCGCCATATATTCAAAGAGACGGCCAACACATAACAGAAGACGACAAGAACAATAAGCGCTACCATTATTAAATATCTCAAACGAGTTTGAGATTACGAGTATGAGCAAAGCGAATAAAGTGTAGTTAATAAAAGACTATTATATTATATGAGCAAAAATTGTTTAACCAATTGTAGTTTAAAATAGATAAACTACAATTTCCTTCATATATGCTTTAATTTCTTTATGGTTATTCATAGCCCACGGGGTGCCGTTTTCGTGCGCGTTTGTTGCTTCTTCTAAATAATCACGTAGTAAAACCAATGCAGGCGAAGCAAGGGCGGGCGGGTTGTCTCCGTCGTATAATTTCTTAACCGCTTTATATAAATTATAGATTTCTATAATTAAAAGCCTATCAGAGGCCATTAACGCAGAATGAGTTTTATTTTTTTCAACGGGTGGGGGTTTCTCAGTGTCAATAAGGGCGTATTTTTTATTGTTTGAAGTAAATGATTTTTTTATTAACCGCCCCGTCTTTGTTCATTCGTCTTCGCGACGCTTGGGGGTTTTGGTTTCTTCGCGATACTCGGGCTTTGGCGTCGTCTGCCTTCTTCGTTTTTCTTTTTTGATATGCTTTTTTATTATATTCTTTACGTTTTCTTTTGTTAATGTCCTTCATGTAAATATAACATTTCAAACAAGATTTTAAGGGCAAACCGCCAACACCCAAAACGGGGCTTAAAATATCTTTTTTACACCGCGAACAGAGGGGCAAAACGGCAGACATTATATATTAATAAGTTTATTAAAGTTTATTAAAAGTTTATATCGTATCGTATATAATATGTCGGATATCATTGAAGCCATTATTTTGAAGAGTTGTTTAAAGTGCGGGAGGGACAAGCACAAGAGCAAATTTAAAAAGGGCGGTAATGTATGTAAAGAATGCGCAAAGAGTAAAAAGAGCCAGTTAAACAATGTATGCGAAAAAATAGATTACTTCAACGACATACACGAAATGACAGAGAACGAAATTGAAATATTATTTAGCCGTTATAGAGCGTGTTTAATGGAGGCTAAAAGACAAGGAACAGACGGATTGCTAACAAAGGCCTTCAATAATAAATCATTTGAATTAGTCGGCGAATTTTGCGAGGCTTTAGACATTAAACCAGACGAACCCCGCCGTATTGTGCGAGGCGATACAATAACATTTATGAGAGAAAATACGCCCGTAGAATACAGACCGCTTAATTTAAGACAGGTAAAGAGCCCAGAGCCCCCATTAACGGATGAAGAAGGCGATAATTAAATTTGTGTATATATTTCTTATAGATACTATATATAGAATACTCTATATAGAGGGGTATGTCGTCTCCGTTGTTTTCAAAAGCAATCTTTGACGCGTCAAAGATAGAAAACAACAACGCTATACCACAGCAGACTATAAGCGATAAATTCAATAAAATAATTGAAACCATAGACGCAGAAGACGACCCCCGACTATTGGTATATTTGGACACATTAGAATTATATATTCAAGCCCGAATTAATAATATTATAACTGATACACCAGAATACGAAACAATAACCAATTAATAAAAATGTCTATCTTGAAAGATATTGTTTTGGAAGTCCAAAACATTACGGGTTTAAATGATGATGTTTTTAATTTAGTTTTGCTTTATGCGGGTTATGGTAAACAATGCTTTCAATGCGGTAAAAATGCCACATGTAAGCGGGGTTATGCTTACCAGATAACAACCGCAGACGGCCACTATGGAAGCGAAACTGATATTAAAATTATATTCAAAATGCTTCATGACATACGAGAGGGCGGGAACCCGTGGAAGATATGGAACGAAAAAAAACATATCTTTAAAGAGGTTAAACTAACAATAAATAAAGTATTGTTAATATCACGAAATCACGACGAAAACGCCTTTTATGGAGTGGTTGAAAAAATACCCGATAATTTAACGCCTATCTCAAACTTGTTTGAGATAACTCAAATATGTGAGATAATTGATAAATTGGCACTTAAAAAATGCATTAGATACACGGCCGAAGACTTTTTTATTTATAAGCGGTTAATACGGGACGGCGACACGGACAGCCAGCCCGTAAAAATATTGAGAACTGCCAAAACTAAAAGCGGAACGTTTTACACCGAGATACGGCGAGAGGTTAAACTTAAATGTTTCTTTCGTAATATACATTGCGGTATGTCTTAAAGGACTTCACAAACGCCCATTTAAAAACGCTTTAATAATAGAAACATGCCCATTAATGCTATTTATATTTTGTTTTGATGATTCACATATATTAAATTCTATCAAAATACTCTTTAGCTTTGCGTAAATGTCTAATATTTCTTTTTTCTCGCTATCTCCAACACGTTGGAGATTACCGCTTAAAGATTTTTTTAATTTTCTTTTGTGCCTAGTTAATCCACACAAACAAGACTTAAAGCAATAAAAGATATTATCGGGGTTAATGTTTTTCATTTCATTTAAGACGAAAAAGGGCTTATTCTTAAAATTATTGTATATATACGCGTCTGCGAGCACGCGGAGTTTATGAAATGCTAAAAATATTTTATTGTTGATTTTGTAATATTTAGAATGTAAGCCATAATTACAACTTAAGATATGCCCTACGTGTTGAATTTCACTAAAGGTATCACTCGCGTGAATTGATAACAAATATAAGCGCGTTTCTTCGTGGTATTCTTTAATAATATCTTGTATTACTGAGGGTAATTTAATGTAGATATCCATTTTTCTCACCTTCTCTATATAAAAAAGAAAAAGCCCCGCCAGTTATCAGCGGGAGCCCGTTTTATATAAAATTATGCTCTGTATTGCTCGCGGGTTTATGCCGTTATTGCCGTATTTATAGAGGGCGCTAAGTCTTCTTTATGTAATCGTATTATGTTATTTTTAACCGCGGATATATCCCACTCTGTAAAAATGCGGGCTAGTGTGTCTAATTCGTTTAAGGTTAGTTTGTCCATATTTTCGCTTAATGCTTTCTTTATGTTTGATATTTTAGCCCGCTTGACTGGCTTATATTTGGCGTTTAATATGGTGCGTCGTTTTCTCTCTTGCACGCGGTTATATACCCTTCTTTTTTATAATATCGTATGTCGCCGTTTGCTAACTGCTTTTTAATGTATGTTATACTATGCGACGTATTGCCCTTTCTCTCTGTGTGCGCGGTTGGCCTTTCAATTAATCCCGCTTTAGATACTCCCGCGGGACGGCCTACCCTTTGCTTTTGTTGCTTTTGCTCTGTCATTCTCTATATTATAGGGGGTATATAAATTTTAGATGAAAATTAATTAATTATATATTCATATTCTTTTTTATTTATAAGGGTTATGAGGTTGAAATTTCATTTAAGGAGTTAAGACGGTTAAAATATAGAAACCGAATTAATTATTTTATTTTGGCTAATTTTATTTTATCCGAGATATAACACAAGCAAAAAAAAAAAAAAAAGAGCGGGTATGAGGCAGACCGAGGGGTATATATTACCGAAGATAAAAACCCTAACGCGAAAATAAATACCGACGCGGGCGGGTGTCGCGTTTTCTTTCGTGAAATGAAGGCGTCGCCATTATATGCCGTAAAGGTGAATACGGCCGATTTATTGGACTTCATAAAGGAGAATCCACACGCTATGGAAAGTTTAGGGACTGCTCTATTTTTGAAACCATACGCAGACATTGACAAGACATATGATACGGAGGAAGCCCGAGCCTTAAATGAAGTATCTGATTATACGCGAGCGCGCGAGGCTTTTGAAGAACTATTTAACGGGGATATGATAGCCTTGAGCGGGTGCGGATATTCAAGCAAGAAAGAAAAATATGTAAATTCGTTTCATTTCGTGGGTAATAGTGGCGAACTATACGGCGACCCGTTAGAAATTAAACAAATCATCAAAGACGAATTGCCCGATTATAAAGAGTTAGGCTATGATTTGGCCGTTTATCATAAAGTGAGAACTCCAAGCGGAATGCGAGCGCCTTATGCGGTTAAGAAAGGAGAAAACCGACGGCTGGAACTCGTAGAAGGAATAGAGGGCGGGCGCCTTATTACAAAGGACATAAGCGAGATACAGAACGATTTATATGAGTGTCTTTTAATAACCACGGCCGAACACAACGAGATAACCAACACACGACCCGCGGAGGTAAAGAACGCGGATATTAATATTAATAAGTTATTTGAGGCGATGCCAGTATTAAAACACGAGGCGGGAGCGCACACAATAAAGGACATAAGCGAAGCGGAAACCGACGAGGGGACGCTAAAGACGTATAAGTTAAAAAGGCTAACGCCGACCTTGTGCCACTTGTGCGACAGAATACATGAGGCTGATAATACATTATTTATATTGCAATTTGCGAACGGGGCGAAATTGGCGGGGTGTTGGAAGCAAAAACAAGAGGCCGAAGTTAAAGGCGAAACCCCCCGCTATATCACTTTAACGTCGGGGACTGGAACGTATGCGGAGAAAGTCAAATTTTATATTAAAACCGCCAACGAGAACCGCCAAGCCATCCAACAACGAGAAGCGCAGGAACTCACCGAAAAACTCAACATAATCGGCGCGGACATAATAAACACAAAAGAGGCGTTTTGTAGCAATATTAAGGAATTTATGAAAGAGCAGAGCAAGCCGACGCCAACGTATGACATAGTAGCAATTAAAAGCGGGTTAGGAACAGGCAAGACAACGGCAAACTCAAAGGCTATTACTAACCTTATTTTAAACTGCGGAGAGATAACCGAATCAATAAGGGGCGCCAATTTAAACACCATTAAGAAAAACGCATGCGAAATTGTGGAGAAACTAAAAAATAACCCATTAGCCCGCGAAGTAATAGAAAAACATAAAGACAACCCCACAGAGGCGATACTACGATTAAGGCAAATGCCCCGCTTTAAATATATTGTAAGCAGTTATAGGCGAACGCTAGCGAGCGACTATAAAAGCAAATACCCTTTAAACGAGACTACAGAGACGAGCCGAAGGGGAAATTAAAAAAGGATAATTTGACCATTCAAGCTGATAGTTTTCACAGAATACCAATAAGCAGAGAACCGATAAATAAAGTAGTTATCGACGAGGCCGACCAATTCGTTAAGCACTTAACGAGCGATACGTTTAAGAAGTCGCGGAACAACAAGAACAACTGGGAGATAATAAAATATGTGATAGGAACGGCGAAACAAATAATATTAATGTCTGGCACACTAAAGGCCGATGATATTGAATTCTTTCAAAACATACGGCGGGAATGCGGCAGAGAGGCAAAAACGCTATTTATTAATAACGATATCTCCAACAGGTTGGAGATTACGAGCAAAACAAAGCGCCACATACACATTAAGGCGGGCAACATCGGCGAGGCTTACGAGCAGATTGTTAAACTAAGACGCGAGGGCAAAAGGGTATTAGTCCCCGCGAATATCGGCAAAAGACGGCTTAGAATGTTAGCGAAGATGTTAAAGAGGGATAAGCACAAGGTGCTATTAATAACGGGCGAAACAAACAAAACGGAAGAAGTGCGGGAGGCGATGGCGGATGATTATAAGAAATGGGCGGAATATGATATCGTTATTTACAGCCCCGCAATTACGGGAGGTTTGGATTATTCACATAAGGGGGTTTTCAAAAATATTGTAGCCGTGGCGTGTAATAAGACAAACATGAGCGGGGATTTTTACCAGATGTTAGGCAGAATACGGCACCCGATAGATAGCAATATATACTTATTTTATAGAAATTACAACACAGCGACCATTGAAAACGAAATGCAATATTTAAGGCAATTAAGCGCGAGCCTTAACGACAGGCAGAAGCGGGATGAAATGGCAACCTTGGCGAATTGGACATATGGGCAATATGGGGCGATTAATGTGGTTGCAAACGATTACATAAAATTACTTGCTAAAAACAAAGTAGAACAGAACAAAGACGCCCGCCACTGGATACAGAATTTGATAAAGTATTTCATATTAGCCAACTACGAAATAAGCGACTTAGACGAGCCAGACGCGGATGATTTGACATTTAAGGAGGTGAAAATAACAGAGGCCGTTATTAAAAAAGAAGACGCAAAAATCTTATTTGAAGCCCGAAGCATTACAGACGCGGAATATGCAGCGTTGAGGGAGAACGCGGAGGGTAGAGAATGGACGACCGCGGAAGAAGCGGAATTTAAAAAGGCGAGAATTAAAAAAGAGATGCTGAAGCCTGACGCAGACGAGCCGAAAAGCGCATTATTTTATAAAATATTTGATGATGACAGATTAAGGTATTATATACGGAATTACAGGCCGTATAATAAGGACGTAGAGGATAAATTAAGCGAGGGGTTAAATTACATAAAGCAAAGAGAACAGAACCGCGACGAGAAAAACAGATTAATAACAGATGAACAGGGCAACTCAACGGAGTGCACGCTCACAGAATACTCATTTAACACAATAAACACAGAACGGCGCTATAATAGGCACATAAACCATATACAAGTTATAAGCGGGTTAGGAATACGGAACATATGGGACTTTGAAACAAAGATAGGCGCGGAGGAATTAAAAGAGACGATTAAACGGCAGAAATGGCTCGCAAAGGCCGACGAATTGGTTTTATATACGACAGACACGAAGAAGCAGAAAAAGATTATAGACCATATGAACACGACGACAAATAAAACATTTCTAAGAGATACATTATATTTTATTAATACAGCGATGCGGGCAGAGTGGGGGGTTATCACTAACTGCAACCAATAAGCACGCTACGCATTACGAATTACGACCGAATAAAACATTAACGGCGATGTTTAAGAATGAGAGGACGCTGAAATTTATTAATGGGTGGCCTTATTTAGGCGAGTGAGTTTATTGAAGAGGGCGGGGGTATCTTTTTTGTGGGGTATCTTTTTTTTGGGGTATCTTTTTTTTGGGGTATCTTTTTTTTGGAAGTCGCCAAAATATAAAAATTCTTCTTCGTATTGATTTTTTCATGATTTGAGGGGGTATCTTTTTTTTGAGGAGGGTAATGAAGGAATTAAGGGTTAAATACGCTTACTATTGATTTGGGGGTATGTAGTCCATTTTTTCTATAAAGGGTAGGAAAAGATACCCCTAATGAGGAAAATGAAGGGAAAAGGATGAAAAAGGCCTTCGTATTGATTTGAAGGAAAATGAAGGGATAACGGGGGAAAATGTAGTTTTATGGAATACATAGGGATATCTGGGGCAGAATATTTAACCCCAAGGTGCCCCCGTATATTACCGCTTAAGTTTTGCTTACCGACACATGCCCCCGCTTAACTTTACTTATCAATGCTTAACTTCACTTATCCCTTGTTTAACTTTACTTATTACCATACTATAAAAAAATATACGTATAAGATATACTGACCACCGCAAAACATAAAGGTTTTTTATTAACATTTATCAATTTCACTCCCAATCTGACTGACGTCAGATATCCCGTAATCTCGAACTTGTTTGAGATATTTGATAACTTCAAATGTTTGAAATCACCGCAAAATTTAAGAACACCGACCCATACGACAATCTGCAATTTTACACCAGCGAAAAAATAAGTAGCGCTTCTTTCAACGCTTTGACCAAACTATGCGACAGATTAAAAGAGAAATACCTGCACAACAAACACCAACCAGCAACCGCCACCGCTTACGGGTTAATTTATGTAAAAACCGCCACCTTATCTGGTTTCAAACCACTTCAAAATGCTATATACAAATTTAACATTGAAACACACGAAGCCACCAAAAAGAACGGCGAGGCGTTTATTATTCTCAAAATAGCGGGAGCGCCCATGATGGTATCGCGAAACGAAACAAAAATTAATTTATTTGAATAAGTTGATAAAGTTGATTTATTAATAAAACAACTTACATTTATATATATAATGTCAAAGTGCCCCGTATGCGACGCCGTCCTTAAATCTAAAATTGGTTTAGTAATTCACACCGCCCGCACTCACACGCACCATGACACCCTAACATTTAGAAAAAGGCTTAACGACTATTTAAACGAAATTATAACAGCCCCAGCAACCCCACAGGAAACAATACAAAATATTTCTCAAATTGGCAATTATTTAAACGCGACACACCATACGCACAATTAATTAAGATAAAGGACAATTTAAAGCAACTACCGAACACTGAAAAATATAAGGTAATGTATGACGAATACGAGCGCGTTTTATACTCCTACATGGACGACATAAAGCCCGTTATTGACGAGATAATTACGAGTGCCACCACTACCACGAAATAAAATAATATCGTTAGCGCTTTTACCGTGCCACCAATTTTTTTACGTTTTTGCTCCCGCGGTCTTTTTGCTTTTGTCGTCCCGCCTATCTCCAACGTGTTGGAGATTACCAGAGACAAAAGCAGACCAGATGACCGACAGCCGAAGACTTATACCGCGGAACGCTCCCGAAACCAATGAAGACGTGGAACGGCGGATTAAGCGACGTAAGCGAATGACGGACGCCAACGAGATAAAAGCGGGGATTGAAAAAGCCGAAGGAGATATTAAAGCCTTCAATCATAAAATAGCCTCTTTAGAAAAACAAAAAACAAAAAAAGAACAAGAACTAACAGCCTTTAAAAAGGCTCTTAAAGATGCTACCGAAATTAACGAAGACATTAATATCTCCAAGGATTTAGCCCAGCGACAGGAACATATCACCGCTCAAATGAAACTCTTTCAAAAATGGATTGACCAAAAAGGACACAGAAAAATATAAGGCTTTAAAAAGCCTCAATATGATAGAGTTATTCGTTTGATTAATACTGGAGTTGATTTTAACGGCGCTCTCGCCCGTGTCATCTCAAAAATTAACCAGTCTAACGCGTCTGCTCTAATGGAAGTCTCCGCCCCGTCTTCGTCTGCCGTGTAATCTGTGCTTTAAGCACAAAGTTATTATAGAATGTTATTAATTTAGAAACGAAAAAGAAAAAACCAAAAAGGGGGCAACCCCGCCTCATTTTCAAAGAGATTTTATTTATTTACTTTGTTCTTAAGTCTCGCACTTTTTCGTATCGGTTGTTTTTTGCCGTTTTCGTCTATCAACTTAAACCCCGCAGGCTTTTTTGTCGTCTCTGTCTGCTTCGTCTCTGTCTGCTTCGTCTCTGTCTGCTTCGTCTTTTTTGCTTTTATAAACTCATTTACTATTTTCGCCCCAATCCCGCTAATTTGCCTTAATTTCATATTCTTTATCTTGCCCCCGTGGTCGTTGTAAATTTTATTAAGTAATTCATTTTTCTCTGCTCTGCTCCCTTTCTTCCCTAAGGGCTTATATTTGCCGTCGTTGCCGTCGTCCTCTATGTCTTCACTTTCTACCCCTTTGATATTTAAACATAAATCTATTTTCTTTCGTAGTTCCTCTAGTTCGGTTTTTAATCCCTCTTCCATCATCTCCCGCGGGTCTGACACATTCACCCATGAATACGAAAAACTCGTTAAAAGGTCGCCGTGTCCTAATACATTACTTACCCACGTATTGTAATTAGTGGTTCTCGGGTCTGCGAAATTCGTATATGAAAGGCTCGCGTATAATTTACGCAACATACTGCTCCTCTGTGTATAATCTGCTAGCCATGGAAACACTTTTATTATTAGTTTGTTTAGTTCGTTGTTTTTATCTTTCGCCAGTTGTCCGTCGTCGTTGATTATAACCGCCCCCTTTTTCTTAAAATGGTTTCTTATTGCTTCAATTTTCTCTATTGTAAATTCGGGAGTAAATAAAATTACAGGCCTCTCAGTCCAGTTCTTTGTTTGTCCCTCCCTTTTCTTTGCTAAGTTGTTTATTCTCAACCATGAAGGTTTATCAGGTATTAATTCATATGTATTTTTCGCAAATATCTCAACTGGACGGGCTCCCGTTGCTAACATTAAAGCAAGCAACTTTAAGTAGGGGTCATTGCTTAAAATCATTTCGTTCATTTTTGCCATTACCTCCCGCACATCAATCTGTATTTTTTGCTCGTTTTTTGCTTTTACATCTTTTTTATACCCCTCAACTATTTTGATTCGTTCGTCTTCATTGATATTGAAATATTTATCTAATTTAGACATCTCATAAACCTTCTTGCTTTGATTCGGCTTGATTGCTTTTGTTCTTACCTCGCTCAGTCTCTGCCTCCTTGAAGTCGTGTTCGGGTGAATAATGGCGTATTTAGGATAAATAATTTTCATTGCTTTCAGTGCTTCGTCATCTGTTGTTGTTTTACTAAATAATAACAAAATAGCATTATGAAAGGCCTTTGACGGCTTCGCATCACTCGTAAAAAAGTTTGATACGACATCATATATTTTTTGCTCTGTGTCTGCTACATTCAACTGCTTGATAAATTTTTTATCGTTCTCATTCCACATTCTGCTTTATGGTTGCTTTGTCGTTGCTTTGGTTGGCTTCGGTTATTGCCCCCCCGCCACTCGCTCCGCTCGTGTCTGCCCCCCGTGTATATTGGACAGGTCTATATTTTTTCTTAATGTAAAAACAAATAAATATTTAATGATACTTTCCCCTTTTTGTGTGGTCTTGTATTCTGATCATTTATGTAGAATAGACAGGTCTATATCGTATATCATAAAACAAGCCTTAGAAACATAAAAAAACGACCTACGACATATCAAAAACATACATTGAAATATGTAAAAACATACAAAGACGTAAAACAAAATATGATAAAATCAATACTAAGCCCTTTTTGCCAAAATGACGACAAAAAACATATAAATGAAATTTATATATATTTTATGATAGTAAAATATGTTTTTTGTCGTCATTTTGGCAAAAAAGGGCTTAGTATTGATTTTATCATATTTTGTTTTAAATCTTTGTATGTTTTTACATATTTCAATGTATGTTTTGATATGTCGTATGTCGTTTTTTTATGTTTCTAAGGCTTGTTTTATGATATACGATATAGACCTGTCTATTCTACATAAATACATATATATACATATATATATAGCATGTCCGTCCATAAACTAAGGAAAGGGAAGATCATGTATCTGGCCATGATACAGACTAGTTATGATGCATACGATAAGGCATAAACAGACCATAAACATATTGTATACATGACTTGTAGTGCAGACATAAATACGACCTAAGGCTGTTATATATATATATATATGTATATCGTCCATATATACATATGGACAACACACAAGCAGTATGCAAGGAATACTATTTATGTACACATCTACACGCATGTAATAGTGCTAGGGTCTCAAAATAAATGCATGCAAAAGATACATACAGCACTATTCGATGGAAAGAAATAAATACCCCAAAATCCAGACTGTGATTGCCACGTAAGTAAATGTAAGGAAAAAGCAAACACTCATGGATGTACGTCAACACGAATCACTCCATAGACAGATCAATCATTAGCATGCAAAAAGATAGGTACTATGCGATTGCAGTGATTACGAGTCAACATGTACACTCATTGAGTGGGTGAGACAGAGATAGAGGTGCAATGCAGACAAAAGGTGAAAGTTGATAGAGTACGAGGGATAGGGAACTGTAAGCAGGACCTGGTAGGAAGATTACAAGAGGGAGATAGTATTACTAGTATACGTAGGAACAATATGCTCTCGTCTGTCCTCCTTCGCAAGTCTAAAGCGACCTACTACCCTACCCAGGTACTATCATAATCGCGATCAGGCATCACATCTTCGGCTAATTGTACCGTATTACTACGCTTATGCTTCCCTCACAATATCATACACTACATATACAACCTTGACATGGGACGATGCGCATGGCAGCACACATGAATACCATATCATAGAGGGGTATGTATTACGTAGTCTATGAGATCAGTGACAAACACAGGCAGAACATGTCGATAGTACTAATACGATGGTGATGTGTGGACGGATAACACAAGTCAGACCAAATATGTAGGTAGGTTAACAGAAAGATGGTATAATGAATGAGCATGTTAAAACACACACATATAGGTCATGAATTGATTATACGCAACATTCAACCATACTCAAACGGCACTCATACAATGTGTCCAGAAGACAGGGGCAACATAGGTTGGACCCGTCAAATGAACACAAGGAAAGGTCAAAGACATACAATGATACGTATGAAACTAGTACTCACACGGATGCGTATGAGACACAGATGTCAAGGTGGACAGGTAGAATAAATACAGCAGTAAACCAAATTAGCAACAGCAATTATCGCTTCCGCTATGCTGCCTCTTACGTATTATCGCTCTCCCCCGTACCGTCTACTATAACTATTATCGCTCTCCACCTGGCGCTCACGACCGTACCGTCCTATGCCTATGTCTACATCGCTCCCCCTGAAATTAACAAGAATAATATATATCAGCAAAGAAGAATATATAATATTTTGATGATTTCAAAGAAAGGAAGGGAGTGACAAAGAAAGGGGTGGAAGAAGTTATAATTAAACAAGAACAACTAACATTGTAGGTGTGAATACAGACGTGTACCACACACGAGCACACTCACTCTCTCTCACACACACACACACACACACACATATATATATATATATACGCTTTCACCTATAACAAAACAAAGAGAGAATGTGCATAGAATAGATGTAAAGGGGCTCCCCCTGCACCCCACGCATGAATACAGGTATTAATATTGAGCCCCCCTGCACACCAACAACTACACAAAGAAAAGTGATATCAACATATAATCTGCCGTATGCATGTGTATGTATAATAACGTGAACGAGTGCACATAAACTTTGAAAGATAACATATCAAAGTACAATGACAACACGTAATTTAATTACCTATTATATGTATATAACTACAATATAAATATGAACATGCACATGTACATAGCTATGCATAACATACGTATATATACATTGTCGAATGAATGTATGTGTACGTACGTAAATGACACGTTATGTAAATGTAAATACTATATCTATACGGTGGATATTATACATATTACAGAATAACATACCTGTACATTTCTCATGATTGACATATACAGTTAATACATATATACAACATGTACACCAACTAAGTGAATAAATGCGTGGAGTGAGCATGCAGTTTGGTTAAGTGGACGAATCATAAATCAAAAGCAAACACACCATGTCACGACACACATATGAATAATTGTATGCACCGCGGTATAGATGTAAATATATATGATAATGTACATGTACACAGACATATAGTGATGACAAGGGCAAAAGGACGTGTAGTCAATGTATGTATGTATATAAATATGTATATGATACTTCTTTTCCCGCGGTTGTCTCCCCCTAACACGTGCAAGTGAGTGGTGTCGCCAATTAATATATAACAATCGACATACGCCCTGGCGCACGGAACGGGTCCTGTTCTCGCCCAGGTACCTCCTGGCCGGCTCCTGCGACATGCTGTTCAGGTGCCCGCGGTCGGGCGCGCTCGTCATCGTGGACTGGAAACGCTGCAAGGCCCTGCGCCGGCGCGGCTTCGGCAAGCGCAGGGCCTGGGGCCGTGCGCCGAGCTACAGGACTGTAACTACTCGCATTACAGCCTGCAGCTGAACCTCTACCGCGTGCTAGCCGAGCGACAGCTCCAGCTGCCGGTGCAGGGCCTGTACCTCGCCATCTTTCACCCGAACCAGAGCCGCTACCAGCTGGTGCAGGTGCCCGACCTCAAACCACTCGCGCTGCGCTGCCTGGCGCTCCGGCGCCACAACCTGGGGCGGCGGTACGCGGCCGAGGTGGACGGGCTGCTAGCCGCCGATGGCGAGCAGACTACAGAGCGCGAGCAGCGCCTGGCGCTGGCCTGCCAACGCCTGTCTCTGCTCGCGCAGCAGCAGTGCCCCCCCGCCCAGGACCGGGACCAATGGCCGGGGCTGCGCCAGGCGCTGCTCGCCTGCACCTGCCTGCCAGCCAGGCCGGGGGCCCTGCCCGTGCCCGCCCAGCTAGGCGTGGGGCGGCCGCACCCCGAGGAGGACGGAGGGGGTGGGGGCCTAGCCGCTGGCTCCGGTGGGGGGGGACCCGGTGTGTGCGCCGGCAGCGCCCGGGGGGAAGCCGCGCACGCTTAAACTTTTTTTAATGAGCTTGCAGTAGGACCAGCAACCCCCAGGCGGGGCAGCCCGGCCGAGAGAGAGAGAGAGAGAGAGAGAGAGAGAGAGATCCAGGGGGGGGGGGGGGGTGTAGTTGGGTCCCAGACGGGGGCGACTAGACAGAGAGAAAGAGAGCACGCGAAGGTAGCAAGGGGCGCCGCCCCGTCCTGGCTCAGATCTTGATTAAATACCACCCGGGAAGGCCTGGCTCATGTTGGCATTGACGTTCCTGGCCTGCAGCTCCAGGTCCGCGAGCCTAGCTTCCAGTGCGTCTACACGCTGTGTCAATTGCTCCATGACCTGCAGGGAGCTGAAGAGTCTGGGCATAAAGAGCTTTTGTTTGTCCAGGAGCTGGATGGCCGCCTTGAGACACTTGTGCTACTCCCCGCGCAACCGGACGTCGGGGGCCAGGATGACCTGGGTGGGCGACGTGGCGAGCACACGGGCCTCGCCCGCGCCGTCGCGCAGCGCGGTCGACAGGAGTGGCGTGCGAGGAGAGTGGTCGGCGGGGTCTACCACGGACTGCATGGCCCGTGACGCCTCACTCATGTAAGGAATACATCCGTTCACTCGTACGCAATGTGCTGACACAAAACAACAACATGAGCAACCTATACCCTACAGCAACGTAAGGGAATACTGATATGTATTATCACTAATCATAACACGCACACAAATATACACCAGATAAGAGAAAGACAACAAGGAAGTAGATCATATATATATATAAGACATATATAACCAACATGATGCAGATATCATAATCGGAGGACTAAGAAGACTATTTAACAAATACAATCTAGGTAGATAGACTTATAGCTCCAAAAAGGCATTAAATATATATTATATATATATGCATATATATATGTACATATACATATATACATATACATATGCACAATTACATACCCAATACCATATTGAAGGGCATATAGAAAACAGACGCTTTCGTTTGACTATGCTGTGAAGTCGAGAATAATACGAAGGGGAAAGAAGAGAGAGCTACAGAGAGAGAGAGAGAGAGAAAGAGATAGATAGAGAGAGAGACAGAAGAAAGAGTTCATGTAATCCTAAGACAACCTACTGAGATGAAATGTAAGTTTAGTTTCTCAGATCTCAGAGACAACAGATAACCTCAGCACTAGGGCAACCTGACTATGCTAATACTTGCTCTCTGCCATCACAACAAAGGGTCTATCACCAAATTATTGTCATTATCACTTGCCACAGACTATGTCTCTAGCATGTGCATGGTTCGTGCAGCACACACATAAAATTCTTTTTAATAGAAACATAGCACTAGGATAAGGGTAAACATGAAGACAATGCATTAAGAATGGATGACAGACTTAGGACAATCACAGGATAGGAGGGCATAACGACAACGTACACATTATGTCCAAGCCACTTCTATCTGTTTCACACTGCCCTAAACCAACATCCAATACTTCATGCAATATCATTCCACTACAGCACCTATTCCTTAATACTCCATACTGCAATAGAGAAAGACAGTAATAACGGAGAAAGCAAAATAATGATGTGGTGTCACGTTATAGACAAACATCAGATGACAGACAAAACGAAGACAAAAGATGTAACTTGTGACAACAATTGGACTACATGAATGAACACAAAGTAGTTCAACGTCATAAGTACACACATCAATGTCGCATGAGACATCACCCCCCCCCCCCCTACATAACTCGTACACAGTATATCAAACGTAGCACAGAGGAGAAATGTAGTGGGTGACAAAAACGGATGGACGATACAGACTGAATAAAGCATGGACATAAGTATCCAAACTACTAACATCCCGAACTTCATCTAGTCGTCAAGTTATCTGCAAACACCTCACTCACCTACTCTGCTACTCATGTATATATAAACTGACAAGCAAGTTAGAAATCATGCAAGTAACCAAACGAGCAGAAACAAACCATCAAGTAAGCACACTAACTAGTGAGTATGCGAACAGGCAAGTAAGTTAGCAACCGTGCGGGTAGTTAACAAGCAGAAACAAGCCATCAAGTAAGTACCTGACATAGACAAGTAAGTAGACAATCATGCAAGATACTATACTAACTACCACAGTAAAGCAGCACTGTTAGTTGTCCTTATTCACGCAAGCGCAACAATGATTCAGTCAGGGTAGACAAGACAACAATCATCAAAACAAAGAACTACAACTGTAATTGGCTAACCTTAAGCACACATGTCCCACAGTGAATACCACACTGACACAAGACACAAAAGCAGTAGCTTGCATTGAGGCAGTGATTGTGGTAAGCAAAAGATAGAACAGAATATTATACCAAGACATGCACAACCAAACAATAAGCCCAAAGAACAGAATGCAGTAGAAGCATAGCAATAGAGGCACGCAGCGCATCATGCCTAATAGTCATTACGAGAAAATACCAACCAATGACTCGAAAAATGACGTAACGTTGCTATGTACGCAAAGACATTACCCTACCCTTGCCCACCAAGCAACCAAGCAACCAAGCATGCAAGCAAACAAGTAAGTAAGCAAGCAAGTAAGCAGGCAAGCATCCAAGCAAGTAAGTAAGCAAGCAAGCAAGCAAGCATACAAGCATACAAGCAGGTAAGCAAGCAAACAAGCAAGCTGCTTAGCAAACAAACAAGCAATCAATCCTCGCTCACCCTGACACTACCTAATATTTATAATACACAAACTCATATCAATCCTCCCCAGTCCCTCAGTCCTGACTCTAAAAAGAACCAAACCTCAGGCTAGAGAAGAGAACACACAGAGACAAACTCTCACCTACACACCATATTGGGTGAGGAGAGTAATGAAGGATATCAAAGTAGGGTATGTGATTCAATAGATGATAAATAAAGAGTAGTGTAGATACAAGTGCGAAGTAGATGTGCAAGCGATAGAACGTAAGACTACGCACTATAAAGAAGGATAAGTCTACCTAAAGAGGCAAAACAATCAATAGAGATAGATCGAAAGAAGGCCAAGAAAGAAGGCCAGAAAGGAGGGTAGCTATATCTAAATATGGGGGTAGCAGTGGCAGCCTTCCGCACGTCCACTACTCATGTTGAGTCTTCATGGCACGACCAGACCCAACTGTGGCAAGACCCTCGGTCTCCCACCCACAACGAGGTCCTAGCACTGCGTGACATTGCAGACTATCGTCTATAATAGCCTCCTAGCTAGCTCAACAGTCTAGCTATGCTCGCTCTTGTGGCACTAGGTGCAGCCTTCCGCACATCACCTAGTGGTTCTAGGTGCAGCCTTCCGCACGTCACCTAGCTCTAGGTACAGCCTTCCGCACGTAACCTAGTGGTTCGCTAGTGGCAGCCTTCCGCACACACACCAGCTAGTTGTTAGCGCGGACGAACCGCAATAGCCCTATCGGGTGAGAGACTGGTGAGGGTCTTCACCGTACACGGGGGAAACCTCAGCAATATGCCGAGCTGTTTTTGGTTTCGCAGAAGTAGACTCCCGGGCCGTGTTGTTCTGTCTGTTGCTGTCTTTTCAATAAAACTTGTGGTACGATGCGATCGTGACTGAGCTTGAACCGGTCCGTGGACGGCTTGCTACCTCTGTGCAGGAACAGTATTTAGATATATGTTCTAACAGGTTATGAAGCCTTGGTTAGCGAATAGAGGACGGTTCCCGCAGTTTGAAAGACCGTAAATGCCCTCGCCCAAGGGTTTAAGAATAGGGTAGTGAAAGACGGACAGATCGTAACTAGGAGTGGGGAGTACGATGAGTTTTACACTGAGGTGTTACATGACTGCATAATAACTATGGCTACCAAACACGAAGACACATTCGCACGTGGCATTGTCTCTTCTTTTCCTTACATGTTGAAGGAAATAGAGGAACTCGAAGCCATGTTGGGGGTAAGACACCACCGGAGGAGGATGAAACGACGGATAGTTCTCAGACCGACGACACCACCACCAACACACAAAGCACAAACACTGTTACACAAGACAACTCACATGCTGAATGCGCTGTTATGCTGATGGGGTATGAGACAGACAGCGCATTAAAGCTAGTAGTATTGTGTGGGTAGATGACAGTGGCGCAAGTGAAACGCAGTCCCCCGACAAATCCACATTCGTCAAACTTGTAAGGGACCCACAGAAGTTCAGAATTGCAAAAGGAAGCATTAGGACTGAGTATAAAGGCAAGGTTCAAATGAACCCGAGATTCACAGGGATGAAGTCTGTGTATTTGATTCGCATACCACCTATAACCCACATTTAAAGTATGGGCTAGTCGCAACCTCAGCATGGGTGCGAAAAGGGCTTGCCGTTGTGCATCAAAACAAACAGGTCGTCGTCCTAAACAAACCTATCAGAATTGAGGAGAAACAGATAGTAGCTAGGGGGAGAGCTCTACCTAATAACCTCACGGGTTTTGATGCCCCAGGGACCAAACCCCTCAACCCCAATGAGTGGTATGAACCCACCGCACAGTCTCCCCTAAACACGGAAACAACCACTCAACTCAACCCTCCTCCTGAAACAAGTGAGGCTCCCGAGCCCGATGATTCGTCGGACTCGGGGGTACAAGCTTGACGATTGTCCTCTCACCTTTCTCAAAAGGCCAACCTACTGTATATCATGACATAGACTGTTCTTCGTCTCCTTGTGTGTGTGGTTGGCACTGTGATGTGTTTCGTACTTATGTACCTTATTCTACTGAGACAGACGCAGACAGAGGTGAGAGAGCAAGGCAGGAGGATGACAAAGTGTTGTGTTCTGTTGTCCGTCCCCACTATCATAAAAACATACACGCCACTGTATTTCACCGCATGTGTAAACACAGAGGGGTAAAAGCCATGGAAAGAAGGGCTAAGTATATGGGAGTAAAGATAGTGGGGAGAGAGTGGAGAGAATGAATAATGAAGTGTACGTGGTGTTTGCGGAATAAAATCAAAAAGACACCACACTTCAAAAAGAACCATCATATCGTAGAGCACCGACCCGGGATCCACCTCTCCATGGATACCCAGGGTTGGTGGAATACAATATCATGGGACGGTAAGCGATATAAATTTACCGTTAAGTGCTTGGCTTCCAACTTTGAACTTGATTACTATTTGCGTCACAAAAATGAATTTTTTCCTTGTTTTCTCAAAGCTACCGCCTTCTTTGAGAGACATTCAGGAAAGAAGGTTAAGTTTATTACTTGCGACCAAGAGTACGGGATGTATACAGAGTTCAAAGAGTGGGTTGAAGTAAATCAGCCGGTCTTTCTCGAGGCCCCGACAGGGGAGAAACAGGTCGTCGCTAAGGTAGAGAGGTCCCATCAAACCAATGGTGGGCCCGCCAGAGCTATCCTTAGCGATGCCGAACTTCCACCCTCTATGTGGGTGGAAGCAGAGAAAGCCGCAACGTATTTTAGCAATCTCTTGCCCATAGCTCATGGACCCTTCAAAGGGAAATCCCCCTACGAAGTCATCCACAAACGTAAACCCATGCTCCATCACCTCAGACCTCACGGGTGCATGGCTTTTATGAAAGTGGACGCTAAGAGGGGGAAAGGAGAAAGGGGAAAGAGAGTAATATAAAAAGCTGTTCGGCCAAGAGGGGGGGTCCCCTTTTCCCCAAATTATAGTCATTTTATCGATTTTTTTTACGTTTTGCCGGTGATGTTTCTAAGTGAAATACAGCAGTACTAAGCTTGAAAACATATTAATTAATATTTTTATTGAATATAAACTTCGATTTGACTTAGTACCGGACAGTATCGCCAACATCCCCCCTCTCCCCCTTTTCTACGTCCCGGCCGCGCCAAGTCTATCTCACCTCCGTAAAGCAAGGCGTAGTGATACAAATATAACTAATACTACTTCTACTGCCTCTAGATCTTCTACTACTACTTCTACGATTTCCTTAGTATAGCAAGCTCGACCCCCCCCCCCCCGCCCCGTCCCTGCCGCGCTAACTTGATCCTAACTATCCCTAAAAGAAAATGTGTTGATACATAACATGTTGAATAGCTTCACTAAGTTTGCATATACATCGTTAATGATCAATATTTATTTGAAAGCCAAAAGTTAATATTTTTAGAGAAAAAAAAACATCCCCTTATAATTGTATAAAATTTTCTTAAAAAATTCAAGATTAATAACAACTATAGAAAATTGATGTTTTCTATTCACGTAGCAGGACAGCGATACTGAGCAGGAGCATAGCTTTCTGCGCTGCAGTAGCAATCGACGATAACATTTGTGTCCTAACTACGCCCCATAGCTCTACACGCTAGAGCATACATCAAGAAATCATTGCGAGAACTTGGGCCTCCGCCACGTGATCGATGATCACTCAAGTGCGGAAGATAAGATTCATTCTCACTGTCGCTGCTGTCCCAACTCGACAAAAGAATGATTCTCATTTTTGCCTTCTTCAGTTTTTTTTTCTGTCGCTTGCGAGCGCGTTTAAGTTCCAAGCGAAGCACTTCGTCAGAATCAGATTGATCTGACGACTGATCAAGCGATAACTTTTTGTTGACGTTTTTCTTGTTGGTGCTGTCAGTGACGGGCTTACTTTGTTTGCAGCCGGGCTGACTTTGATCACTGGGTTGAGCTTCCGATTGCATTACTTGCATTCCTTTCGTAAGCTTAACAGCTTCCTGAACTGCCTGCGTCACCGCTTCTTTGACCGCAACTTTCAAATCATCTACAGTCAAAGCTGGAGTAGGCATAGTGTGTGTTGTTGGGGTAGCAGGAGTTTCCTTCACTGCCTTGTTACCTTTGTATTTCTTTGAAACAGAACGCTTTTCTATTTTAGCCTTCTCGTCTTTTTCCTCCCCCTCCCCCTCCCCCTCCCCCTCAGAAACCACCTCCTCCTCCTCCTCCGACTCCTCCTCCTTACCCTTCTCCTCCTCCTGCTGCACCTCGTCCTCTTGCAGGCACTTGCCTTTGCCACGCGGCTTTTTCGCACCAGCGCGTTTGCGCTTACCTTTTTTTTTTGCAGGACGCTCTGTGTCATGAACGATTTCCTCTGTGTAGGAAACTATTGACAAAACACAATTATAATTGGAAAGTAGCTGTGATTGGAATGAGCAATACATACCTTTGTTTTTGGGACGCGACGAAGCCCTGACGGCCGATGACAACTACGACACAATATGTAACAAAGTGCTGTTGTAGATTGAAAAAAAAATGAACCTGTTTCGCTTGGTTCTGTGCAATCCTTAGCAAGATTTCCTTTGTGCGAAAGACATGGATCGGCTTGGGCTCCTTCTTCTCTCCGAGATACTGAAGAAACATAGGCTTTCCATCTTTGCGCCATACATGACCGGGTTTCGTGTTCTGCATTTGCGCGTCAATAGTGGGCTTCACGGCCATCCAGTAAAAACCAAGTGACTGCACTTCCAGACTGTCTGCATTTCCGTCCCCCGTAGTATCAACATCACGAAGCACGCAGATGCTGCGCTTCATCCCTTTACAACCGGTTTGACAAACAACTTTAATTTAACTACAATAAAATTTCTTTTTCTCCTCTCTTTCTTCTTCTTCTTCTTCTTCTTCTTCTTCTTCTTCTTCTTCTTCTTCTTCTTCTTTCTTCTTCTTCTTCTTCTTCTTCTTCTTCTTCTTCTTCTTCTTCTTCTTCTTCTTCTCTTCTTCTTCTTGTGTCTTGTTTCGAAGAGCGCAGACCTCTTATGTTCTTTTTGTTTTTGAAAGACCACTCTACTTTCTTTTGCCAACGATGAGGAAGTTGAAACAGCATGCTAAACAAAATAAACGTTAACATATTTGCCTTGGAAACAAATGAGCAGCAAATACCCTAGCAAATACCCTGGAGCACAAACAGTTTCTGTAGGCGTCACCCCCCGGATAGCCGGTAAAAAGTACTCTTTTTCTGGTGTCAGGTGCACCTAGTTTTTTCCCATTATTTTCAATATCGTTTGGCCGGATTTGACCTAATGCCATTTTAACCTTGGTCTGTTGCCGTTTTCTTTTCGGCTTCACTGAGCTAATATAACGAGACATCATTCTCTTTTGGGGATTTGTGTATTACCGACTTTTTATTGAGCTATCTTCGGGGATTGTAACATTGGAGTCACCAGCACAAGGCTGAGTTCTTTTCTGGCTTGTTTTTGGAACAGCAGAAAGAAAAATTGGACAGACCTATCTCTTCTGAGTAGGTGTTCCAAAAACAAATACTCCAGCACATCCCCACACAGCTCTTTTTGCAAAACTAGACGTCTAGGCGTTTGTGAGTAGGTGTCTTAGTACCCTCTCCACAGCCTGTATCTGTGTCCTCACAAGGAGGCCAGACACCAGACCTCGTAGCTGTTCTTTTGTTCTCTCTTGAGACAGAGACAGAGTAGGTCAACAGACGTACAAACAAACACTCACAGTTACAAACAAACTTGAAGGACACGAGCGTAGTACTCTACCTTTCAAGTCTGTGCACTTTGTTGCCTCTCAAACCACACACATCAGAGTATTTTTGCAAATCTCTGACTGTCTTTCGACAATAGGTCTGAACAAGTGTCAGACGACAAGTCGACTTCTCAAGGAGTGCTTCTCTAGCCTCTTTGACATTATCTGTACATAGGTCCTCGTACCTCATAACAGATACAACAACAAAATGAGAAAAAGAAAAGAGGAGTGGAGAAGGAGATCAAATTTTCAGAGAAAGTCGTACAGATTACTTCTTTTTCACACAAAAAACACAGTATAGAGAGAGAGCGTCTCCCTTTTCTAGATGATAAGGTACGGAAATTTCCACGGTCCGCGCCCTCGGGACGGTCAATGGCGTTTCCCAACGTATCTTCAGCTTCTTCATGTTACACAACCGCAGGCATAGCCTAGAACAGGCGCTCTGTCTAGGGTAGCTGACATCTACCGCCCCCTCTATCAGGCACCCATCGGCCTCGAGACTTTCAGCATAGGGATACTGCTCCAATAATGTCCGCAGTACCTCGCCCCAGTCGTCCTCAACGTCCGCACACCCATCCCCCTCTTTTACCCGTATAGACCGTACCTGGAAGCGGCGCGCTGGTTTGAAGGCGCGGACATTCTCGAGCAAAGTTTTATAGTAAATCTCCCATTTATCTCTGTCCCGGGGCCCCGTCGCGTCCGGCTCGTGTACCTCCAGCGACACGTCGACGGGAGCAAGCCCGCGTTTGCCTTGTCGTCGCACCCGTGATAACGTGTGCGCTACGTAGCCATCGTCCAGCTTCTGTCTGCCCCACCACCACAGGACCCGCGTGGCGTCGAAAAGACGCTGTGCGTCTAGGCTTTTGACTTCGATGCCCTTGAAGTCAGACGCGAGCTCCCTCCACAGCGTTTTTTCGAGCCAGCTTTCTAAATAGGAGCTGCCGCCCCGGGAGCAGTCCTGTAGAGGTTGACTGACGTGCGCTATCGCAAAGCTGGCGGAGCTAGGGGCCGGGGAACTGTGGCCTGGGGAGCTGTGCCCTTGGGAGCTATGGCAGAGCCGCGTGATCAGGGAGCTGAGCAGCTCGTAGGCGCCCAAGGGAAAGCCCTTGGCATTCCTCCGGCACATTAACAGCTTGACGAATATCCACAGCCGCTTGGCAGCCTGTTCGGCCAAAGGGCCAGCTTCAGCTGTGCCGGTTGCGACAATCACCACCTGCAGCCTGTCCCGAGCCGAACGCAGCACTTGATCAAGGGGGTCCAGGTGTGGGTAGTCTGCGGAGTCCTCGACATTGGCGTCGTCTGGTGGCCGCGCATAGAGGTACAGAGTATTCCTGCGAGGGAGCTGGGCAGCGGTAAAGCCCCTGGTGGACAGGTCATCTGTACTCTTTTCGCACAAGGCTTGAGCCTCCCACTGCGTAGCTGGGCAATCAAAGCACAGTGCACAGCGAGCGCCGGGGTCGTGTCGCAGGGGATAATCTGCAGCGGCCTTGTGCCGCTTGGGGGGCCCTTGCTCAGCCATGAACCCGCGCGCAACGCTTTGGCCTAGTACTGTCACTCCCGCGCCACGGGAGCAGTGCCGTGGGGAATCGTGGCAGGGGGGGGGAGAGGGGGGCGGCCGGGCCGGGGGGGGGGGGGCAGGCTCTCCTCTCCCGCGCCCGGTCACGTGCCCGGTGCGCCCCCCCCCCCGACGACGCCCCCCCCCCCCCCCCCCCCCCCCGACGACGCCGCCCCCTTCCTCGCCCGCCACATGGCCGTGTGGGGGACGCCCTCTTCCCGACGGCGCGCGCCCCCACATGACCACGCGCGCGCGGTCATGTGAGACGCGTCTCTCCACCCGTGTCCGTCGGCGCGCGCGTCCGCTGCGGCGCACGGCGACGGGCGCACGCCGGGGAGCGCGCGCCCCCCTCTCGGCTGCGTACCGCCGTGGCTCTGGCACAAAGGATCTCCCTGCCCCCAGTCCAAGTACCCCAACACCGCTATGCTGAAGAAGGCCACCAACTCCCGCCGCCAGCCCCGCCGCTTCCACCCGTACCCCGCGCCAAGCGCCAAGGCACCGGCCGCGACCGCACCGACCGCCGCCGCTAGCCGCTCTGGCGGCACTGGATTCTGCGCCCTCGGCACCGACCTGCTGCGCCACATCTTGGCGTTCGCGGTCCACCTAGCCGCGCCGGCTAGGCCGGAGCCCAGGCTGGCCAACCGTCGGGTGGTGGGGACGCTCGCGCTCGTGGACAAGAGCTGGCACCACGCCGTGCAATTCCTCCCGGGCTGCTACCGTGACTCCCTGCTGTACAACTTCGTGTTACTCAAGCGCCTGTTCGCCGCCATGGACGAGCCCAGGTGGTGGGAACCGGCCCGCGTGAGCACCGTGTTTGCTACCGGGCGCGACGACGAGCTGCTGGCCGAGGGCGCCGTGACCGCGCTATTCGCCCCGGCGCAGGTGGCCCGCGTGCCGACGCTGTTCCCGGGCTGGCTCTTGCCGGACGGGCAGCGGCTGCGCCGGGAAGCGCGGCGGTTGTACGTGGCCGAGGGGCGCTTCGAGGAGGCCGACGGCGCGACTACTACCGTGTACGTACACAGCGAGGCCGTCGCCTGGTACCTGGCCAGGCACCGTGACGCGGAAGAACTCCTGTTCCTGACGCAACAGCTACTGGCGACCAACGCGCCTTCGTTCCTGTCTGCGCACCACGAGTGGAGGTCGCTCAGGGTCCGGTGGCCGTGCGGCACGCTGGGCTCCGCCACCGCGGCCCGGCAGCGGCCGGCCGGCCAGCACGCGCCCTCCAGGCCGCCGCGGGTCCCTAGGCCGCTGCGGATCCCGCGGAGGCGCTTCCACGCTCCGCTACAGTGGTGGTCGCCACAGCAGCTTGTTCTGATTGGCCACGGGGTGGTGAGTGCGGTCACGGGCCTCGGCAGCGAGGTAGGTGTTGGCGTGGCGCTGACGCACGCGTTGGGCGACGGTTCGGTGCTGCGGGCCGTCAAGGGCTGCCAGTACTCGCGCCAGGGCGTCGAGCTCGTGAGGCAGGCAGACGGCAGCTACCAGGAAGTGGGCGGAGCTCCCCGCCCCGTGGTGGAGCAAGCCGCGTTCGTGTGGGCGCCCGCGTTGGTGCAGTACCTCGAGTGGAACGCGCGGCCCTGGCACCAGCAGCTGATCTGGGACGTGCTCGAGTATGAAGGCCCTCGGCTGGCGCCGCTGGCCTTTGCCTTTAACCAAGAACTCGTGCTGAGTCAGTGGGGGGGCAAGTTTAAGGGCTGGGTAGCCACCGCCCGCAACCCTTTCGAAGGTAGCCATGTGATTGCACTCTGATTACACTCTGAGCCACCAAGTTCTCTATTTCATAAAAAAAGAAAGGCCAAGCCCTCAGACTGTAGCCCGGCAGCCGGAGTTAGGGGCCCCGGAGTTTAAAAAAACGCCCTTTTCAGTACAGCCGGGGGCCGGGTGCGTTCGTAGCGGGAGTCCGTTGCTACCTCCGGTCCAAGCACGTCCGGTACAGCCAGGGGAGGGGGGCCGGTTGCGATAACCTGGTGTGCCATCTTGGGGGAAGGGGACACGTCCGGCTGGTGGCGTGGACCAGCGAAGGGCCAGTCAAAGCCTTGGGTCGGTGTCAGCCCAACGTGGCCTACGGAGAGCGTTCAGCCTGGGGTAGAACCTCGGTCGGTCAAAACCTCCTCCGGGGCCCGCCCCTCTCCCCGTGGCAGTGATGCCTAGGGGAAAAGCAGTGGCCTTCCCCCCGGCTTGCACCCGTCGACCTCGAGGCTCTCAGTGTAGAGAGGTATTGCTCCAAGCAAGCCTCCGGCTCCAGTCCTCCTCCCCGCCCGGCTCCGCCTCGACGTGCTCTGTTACCCGTAGGGACGGTACCCGGCAGTGGCGAGGCAGCAGCGGCGAGGCCGCGGTGGCAAGGCCGTGGCGGCGCCAGGGGGGGGGCAGCGCCGCGCGCGCGATAGGCGGCGCACACCTGCACCGGTGCGCGTGCACCTGGCGCCGCGCGCGCAAGTGGCGCGCGAGGAGGGGGGGGGCGTGCTCCCTCCCACCCGGCTGCGCCCCGTCGTGGCGCTGGCACAAAAGGTGACGGCACGAAGCCACCAAGTACAACCATGTCTAGACCTACCACACCCCGCCGCCAGCCGCACCGCTTCCACCCGTACGCTGCGCCGACCAGCGTCGGGGCGGTGACCGCCAGCCGTGCCGGCGGCGCTGGGTTCCGCGCCCTCGGCACCGATCTGCTGCGCCACCTCTTGGCGTTTGTCGTACACTTAGCCGCGCCGGCCCGGCCAGAGCCACGGCTGGCCAACCGCCGGGTGGTGGGGACGCTCGCGCTCGTGAGCCAGAGCTGGCACCACGCCGTGCAATTCCTCCCGGGCTGCTACCGTGACTCCCGGCTGTACAACTTCGTGTTGCTCAAGCGCCTGTTCGCCGCCATGGACGAGCCCGTGTGGTGGGAGCAGGGCCGGGTGCGCAGCGTGTTTGCTACCCGGCGTGACGACGAGTTGTTTGCCGAACGCACCCTGACCGCGTTATTCGCCCCGGCGCAGGTGGCCCGCCTGCCCACGCTGTTCCCGGGCTGGCTCTTGCCGGCCGGGCAGCGACTGCGCAAGGAGGCGGGTGGGCTGTACGTGGCCGAAGGGGGCCCCGAGGACGAGTGGGGCGCTATTCACGTGTACGTACACAGCGAGGCCGTCGCGTGGTACTTGGCCCGGCACTGTGACGCACGAGAACTCCTGGTCCTGACACAGAAGCTGCTGGCCGCCCGCGCTCCCTCGTTCCTGTCGGCACACCACGAGTGGAGGTCACTCAGGGTCCGGCTGCCGTGCGGCAGGCTGGGCTTCACCGCCGCGGCCAGGCCACGACCGGCCGGGCAGATCCCGCCACCACTCGGGCCGCTGTGTGGCCCGAGCAGGCGCTTCCGCGCTCCGCGGCAGTGGTGGTCACCCCAGACGCTCGTCCTCCTCGGGAATGGGGTGGTGAGCGCGGTCACGGGCCTCGGCAGCGAAGTAGAGGTGGGCGCTGCGTTGAGCCACGCGTTGGGCGACGGCTCGGTGCTGCGGGCCGTCAAGGGCTGCCAGTACTCGCGCCAGGGCGTCGAGCTCGCGAGGCAGGCGGACGGCAGCTACCTGGAAGTGGAGGGGGTCCCCCGCCCCGTGGCGGAGCAAGCCTCGTTCGTGTGGGCGCCCGCGTTGGTGCGGTACCTCGAGTGGAACGCGCGGCCCTTCCACCAGCAGCTGATCTGGCCAGTGCTCGAGTATGAAGGGCCTCGACTGGCGCCGTTGGCTTTTACCTTTAGCGAAGAAGTCGTGCAGACCCAGTGGGGAGGCCGGTTTCAGGGCTGGGTAGCCACCGCCCGCAACCCGTTCGAAGGCAGCCACGTGATTGCACTCTGAGCCACCAAGTTCTGCTAGTCTGTCTCAGTAAAAAAAAGAAAGGCCAACCCCCCAGACTGTAGCCCGGCAGCCGGAGTGAGGAGCACCGGAGTTTTAAAAACGCCCTGTCCGGTGCAGCCGGGTGCCGTCGTAGCGAGAGCCCCCTCGGACCGGAGTCATCCACCACGTCCGGCACGGCCGGAAGCAGGTGACCACGTCCGGCACGGCCGGGGGCCGGTGGCTGACGCCTGCGGACACTGCGCCGTCCCAGGCCATGGCCCCGGGTGCACGGCCAGGGCTGGGGGAGGAGATCCTGGCCGGTGCGCGCGCGGCTGGTGTCCGTCCGGAGGGGCCTCCCTCTCCCGTCGGCGGAGCCGTGGGGTCACCAGGGGGGAGAGGGCTGCCGCTAGCCGGACCACACTCACTTCCCCTTCTTCTTCTCCTCCCCTCCCACGCGGGGGGGGGCGGCCTCTCCCCCCCCCGGCCGGGTTCTGGCCGGGTTCTGGCCGCTCGCGCCCGGGCCTCCTAGTTAAAACCAGCGTGAGTGTTGTCGCGGCGGCGCATGTACCAGCAAGTGTGCCAACGAGCGCCCCTGCACCTGCGGCGGTTTTGTCGGTACCAGGGGACCGCCCTGGGGGCGTGGACCCTGTTTACGGCTATCCTGCTCGCGCGGGCACCGCCGGGGGGTGCGGCGGGGGGGGAGGTCGTCTGGCTCGCGGCCGCGGTGTTGTGGTGTGTGGCCCAGGGCCTGGGGCTGCTGTTCCTGTGCCTGTGCCTGCGCCTGCCCGCGTCGTGGCGGGCCGCGTGCGGCGTCGGGCACTACGACGTGCGCTACGTGCACTCATGGCTGTACCGGGAAGGGGCCCCGGGCCTGACATACCTGCTGTTCGTGGTGACCTTCTGCGAGGCCTTCATGTTCCAGTACAACGCGCCCACCCTGCTGCTGCTGGCCCTGGTCGCTAACGGCAGCCGCTACCTGGCTTTGTACGAGATGCTGTGCTGGCTGGACGTGCACGAGGACTGGTCGGCGCAAGCGGACGAGGCCACCCCGTCGGTGTACCTGCTGATCCGGTACGTGGGTTCCCTGGCGCAGCTGCGCCTGTTCGTCGGCGCGATGCTCGTGTACTCGGCCGTGCAGCACCTGTGCCTGGTCGCGTGGCTGTTCTGGGGCGGGCCGCCCCTGCTGCCGCCGCACAGCCTGGCCGGCCTGCGCGAGGACCTGCAGTGGGTCCTGGCGCAGAGCGCCGGGCCCCCCGCCGGGGGCGGCCACTCGCCGGACGCCTCGCCCTGGCGGCTCGAGGTCTGGGCCGCCGCGCCCGCCGAGCTAGCCTCGCTGCCGCCCTGGGCCCGCGACCTGTGGGGCGCCGGCGACTGTCCCTCGTTGGCCGTCCCCTGGCCGGCGGTGGCCGAGGTCGCCCGGACCCCCCCGTGGGTGTACCGGCACGCCTGGTACCCGCACCAGGCCGCCCCCGCGCGCACCAGCTTCCACCTGCCGCTGGGAGCGGCCGGGGCCGGGCGCACGTGGGTGTGGTACACCGACCGGACCACGGGCCTGAGCTGTACCTGGGCCTGCCCGCGCGCCAACAGCTCGGCGGGGTGCGCCCGGCTCGCGCTGCCCAACCTGACCACGGCCGACCCCCTGACGTGGCTGGCGGCGCTGTGGGGCGGCGACCCGCTCGGGCCCGCCTGGTTGCTCATCACCGCCGCGGCAAACCCGGCCAGCCCGGAGGGCTCCGTGCCGGCCGACCTGCGGCGGGTGCTGGCCCTGGCCCAGGACGCGGCGCGCGCGGTGGGCCCGGCGGAGCCCCCCGCCCCGGCGCCCGGGCTGCGCCTGCTGGCGGGCGCTCGGCTGGTGCGGGAGGAGATCGCGCGCCAGACCTGCTGGGCGCTGCCGCGCCCGCTCGCGGCCAGGCCCGAGCTGCGGCGCGAGCTGGCGGCGGCCGGCGCCCCGGACGACGCGGCGTTGGAGGCAGAGTGCCGCGAATGGCGCGTGGTCAAGCGAGACTTCCGGCGGCTGGCGCTCGGCCGCAACCTGTCCCTGCACTGGCTGCGCCTCCTGTTCCTCGGCCTCCTGTCCGTCCGGGCGGTCGGCACCGGCGCGTGCTGGGGGCCGGCGCGGGCGTGGGGCGCGGCCGCGGAGCGACCGCTGGTCCGGTGCTACCGCGAGCAGCTGGACCGCCTGTGCTGCTGGTCGGCCTGCTGCTGCGTGCTGGGCACGGTCGCCCTTGTGCCGGCCCTGCTCACGGGCCCGCTGTCCTTGCTCGTGCGCTGGGACGCCCGGGCCCTGGGGTGCCTGCTCCTGGCCCTGGGCGCCGGCGGCCTGCTGTCCTGGCTGCTGTGCGTGCCGCTGGCGGCCGGGTCGCGCTGCGCCTGTGCCAGAACGCGTGGGGGGACGCGGGCCTCCGGGAGCTGGAGCGCACGGCCGCGTCGGCCTCCTGCCTGCGCCCGGGGCCGGCGGCCGCCGGGGACGACGCGGAAGCCGCCCGGGCGCCGCCGCCGGCGGGCCCGCTGCCGTGGTACCTCCGCCACGTGACCGAGTGCTACGTGGCGCTGTGGTCCCTGTTCTGGAGCACGTGCGCCCTGGTGCCGCTGGCGGCCTACCTGTCGCCCTGGCCGTGGTTCGTGGGGACCGACCGCCTGCTGGACCTGCCCCCCCCGTCCGCCGTGCTCGTGCTCGTGCTGGCCGCCGTGCCGGTGGGCCTCGCGCTACCGTGGGGCTGGGTGCGCGACGAGTCCAGCGCGCTGCGCGGCGCCGGGCCCGCCGCCGCCGACGAACAGTACCGCGAGCTCTGGTACGACCAGGTCCGCGACTACCGCGAGTGGCGGGCGGGCCTGGCGCCCGGCCCGCCGCCCGGCGCGGTGCGCTGCACTCCCCCCGGCGGCGCGGCCCAGACCGAACGAGACCTGCGCCATGTGGCGGCCGTGTGCGCGTCGCTAGACCCGTCGCAGCTCGGGCTGCTGCTGGCGTTCCTGACGGACCGGTGCACCGAGCTGGCGCGGCGGGACCCCCCACCACGGCCGGCCGGGGACCCCGGCCGCGGGGACACGAGCCGCGGGTACACGAGCCGCGGGGACACGAGCCGCGAGGACACGAGCCGCGGGGACACGAGCCGCGAGGACACGAGCCGCGGGGACACGAGCCGCGGGGATACGAGCCGCGAGGACACGGACCGCGGGGACACGGACCGCGGGGACACGAGCCGCGGGGGAGAGGAGGAAGAGGAAGGGAGCTGACTCTCCCCGCTCCGAAGCACCACGGCCGGCGACCGCCTGCCCCGGCCGGCGCCACCCGGCGCCACCCGGCTGGCAGGTTCTGTGGGGCCGGCGGGCCCCGGCCCGGGCCTAGCAATCAATCTCCCCCCCCCTCCCCTCTAGCCGGCTGGCGCCGGCCGGGTCCGGTTTTTTTTTCTCTTGGCTGGCCTACGGGTATTTTAAAGACTGACTGGAACTGTACACAGGCAGCGTGGCGAAACGCAGCCCCCCTACCTCCTACTCCGGCTTCGGCGAAGTCACGACGGCCCTCCTGCCCCGGCTTGGCTGCAGGCCTTAGGCTAGTCTGCCTGGCCCCGTCGGGGAGACAGGGGCCGGAGTGTTCCCTGGCCTCGCGCGCCGGAAGTCCCAGCCCGGCTGGAACCTAGTAGTAGCCGGCCGGCGCGTGGCCGCGGCGCCGGCCGAGATGGCATACGACAGGTCCGTGGCCCGGGCCAGCTCCGGGTCTGCCTCGAGCAGGCGCGCGCACACCTCTGGCACGCTCAGGTGCTGGGCCAACAGCGAGGTTAGGGCCTCCTCGAAACGGAGCAGCAGGCCCAGGCGCTGCTTCAGCCTACGGGCCAGTTGTGCGCCGCCGGGCAGCTCGCGGCCTAGCGGCGGCCTGTCCGACAAACGGCCGCGCAGCAGCAGCCGCCCGCCCCGGTAGGCCTGCCAGCCGCACTGCCAGGTGGACCCCGGGGCCGGGCGCACGGCCAAGGCCAGCAGTTTGAGCACACAGGAGGGCACGAGGGCGTCCAGCGCCTGCTCCAGCGTCGGCCGCTTCTCTGCCGAGGCTGGGGCGCGAGTGAGCTCCGTCGTGTGCAGCGACGCCGACACGTCCACTCCGGGCAGCAGGGCCACCACGAGCTCGGCGTGCACTTCTCCGACGGCGGGACAGCAGGAGGCAGGCGGCGCGGCCAGTGAGTCGGGCACAGGGGCGGACAGCACGGGAGCGGAGAGTGGGGCGGGAGGGGGGGGGGGGGGGAAGGAGGGGGGCGGGCCAGCGTTCCGTGGGGCCCCGCTTGGCCCCGCCACCCCCTGCTGGCCCAAGTCGTACCCGAGGGGCCGCACACTAGACCGACCGTGGCGAGTGCCTGCAGGGCGGGCACAAAACCTACCCGGCGATGCGCAGCAGCGTCTGGACGGCTTCCCCTGGTCTGTGCCCCTGGGGGTGCTATAATGGCACTCTCCCGCCCTGCTACCCTGGCCCGCGGGGTTTCTCGTACCACGAGCCTACCGACAGCTGCGGGGGTCCGGACGAGTGCGCCTGGGGCCTAACGCCGTGCGAGCTGGATCCTGGTGGTTGCGTACCAACCCAGGACGGGTGGTACCAGGGGCTGTCGTCCCTGCCGTTCCAGGACTGCGTAACCAGAATAGCCTCGTGTGACGAGCGCTACTACTGGCCGGACGGTTTTGTCCGGCACTTCTGGACACTGACCGGAGGTATGGTAGTACCGACGAGCTACAACGCGGCCTTTTTTACTTTTGTACCACTGGGTAACGACAAGTACCACCTCCTAGCGAACGCGGGGCAGCACAAGGTGTGGGCTACTACCGAGGGCGGGCTAGTCACCGGGGAGGCCGACGGCACGGTGCCCTGGCGCGCCGCCACCGACGTCTTTGCCATTCGACCCAGCTTCCTGGAGAGTGCCAACTCCTGGTACTACGAGATCCGCGCGGGCAGTCAGTGCGTGAGCCTGCCGACGCTGGGAACTCGCGGCTGGGTCATCACCGATACCTGCGGTGATTCAAACTACCCGGCCAGCTGGGAGAGATATTTGCTCTGGGACTGTCCCCAGACAGAGGTTGGTCCCCGGCGCTACGAAGGGGACGGCTCTGGGGCTCGCGCCCGCTAGCTGTCCTGCCTGGCGTGCCCAGGGCTCGCCAATGGGAGAGAGCGCTCTTTTCTTTCTCCCTCCTCTCCCGAAACCCTCTTTCTCGTGGCCCGCGGCAGAGGTGGCGTAGCACGGAAGGGGGGGGGGGGCGGGGTATGTCAGGGGGGGGGGAGAGCGAGAACAGCGCTTCATTGGTTCACGGTATTTTTATTAACGGGGACGCTGTTTGGCCGGCACAGACACCAGGTTTCCTTCTTCCCCCGGGCCGGGCAAGAGTGGCCAAGAGGGTGACTATCGTTTCTTCTCCTCTTGCGGGACGGCGGGGGGCTGCACGTGCGGAAACAGCTGTTTGAACCTCGTCGCCGCTCCGTCCCAGACTGCTTGTTCAGCGTACCTAAGGATGCCCTCGCTATCCGTGTACATGCCTTCTTTCGATAAAGTGATCCCTGCTGTCTGCAGTACTTCTGCCATTGAATTGGTTAATTCTCTCTCTTTACCCTTTCTGAGCTTTTGCCTTTGCTGCTTATCGAGGGTGTTCGGTGGTAGCGGCCCCGGGAGAACAAAGTCGCGATCGTGGCTTGCTATCTTTCGTAAGGCCTCGCGCATTATACACCATCTGTCTGGTAACAGGCCTCATCTGTCTGGTAACAGGCCTCAGCTACAAACCTTTATAGGTACAAAAATACTACCAAGTGGTATTAGCTGTGATTTCTGTTTTTTTGCAGCAACCCCGCCAGCTTCTTTTGGTTCAGAACAGACGCCTTTGTTTCTTCAGGGAAGGGCCGGCCCCCCGGGGTCTGGCTCGGGCGTGGCGGTCGTGGTCACGAAGCCCGGGTCCTCCGCCAGCTCTCTCACCAACGCCAGCGGGTCTATCGTTGCGCCGGTATCGCCCTGGCCCCCCGCCTCCTCTGGCTGTTTGGGCCGCTGCAAGAAACTCGCGCCCTGCAACAACAGCACGTGGTAAAAGACGTGCCTCTGTCCCGTCTGCGCGTCCCTGCAGAGCGCTGGTTGGCCCCCACTCGTTTCCAACCTTGCGAAGCCGGACTTCACGCACGTGCTGAAGAACAGTTGGAGCAGCGCCCGGCAGGCATTGATGGACAGGCCGGTACTCGTACCTGGGGCGCCCCGCGCCAGCCGGTTCAGTGTCTTTTGCTCTAGGTAAAACCTGTACGGTTCGGACCAGAGCGCATGGCCGTTCCGAGACAAGATTTCTATCTTCGCTTGGTTGTGCCGGAGCGTGCCCAAAGAAACCGGCTCACCTCCCAACAGCCTCTGCATGGGGTGTGGCACGGGCCCGCTGTCGGGGGACTGTCCAGCAGCAGCTTAGCCAGGGCCTCGAGAAACAACACACGGCTGCCGTAGCTGTGTTCCCGCTGTGTGGACAAGGGGCGGCCCGTCGCTCCAGCTCTTGCCACTCCGCCAGCGCCCAGTTTTGCAGGACCTCCTGCCGGCCGCTCACGCGGTACCACGCGGCCAGCAGGTTCAGGGTGCCCTGGTGGGCCGCGAGCTTGCAGGCCGTGCGGTAGTCCAGGGCCTGCCTGGCCGACGGGTGCCTCAGCAGCAAGCGTAGGTAGCCTAGCCTGTCGAGCGCGGAGCGGGCCGGCCCCGCCACCGCGCCGTCGCCCGTCGCGGCCCCCTGCAACAGTGCAGGCAGGGTGTGCTGCCCCTGCTCGCGCTGCTCGTGCAGCACAATCTCCCTGCGCAGCCCCTCGTCGTCCAGGGCCACGGCCGCTGCCTGCAGCTGCTGGACCGCCGCCTCCCTGGCCTCCCGGCACTGTTTCTGCCGCTCCTCGTCCTCCCGGCTCGGGCGCTGTTTTCCGCCGCTCCTCGTCCTCCCGGCTCGGGCGCTGTTTCCGCCGCTCCTCGCCCTCCTGGCTCAGGCGCTGGTGCAGCTCCTCCGACGTGTCGCCGCCCGCTGCCTGTCCACAGAATTTTCTAGGGTAGACACTGGAGCTTTTTTTCGGGCGTCGTCGTCGTCGCTTGCGCGGTGCTGCCTCGTCTGCGGCTGTTTGGCGCCTGTCTCTTGTGTGTAGGCGCAGCCGTTACAGAAGCTCCCGAGGGTGCAAGTAGTGAATCTACGTCCCAGCGGTCCATCAGGCTATGTCCTGAATCACGCGTCGTCATGGCGCCCGTGAAGGCCAACGACGGCAGCTCTGCGAGACCCCGCTCAGCAAAACGACGTAAAAAGCTACAGAAGCTTTTTGCTCCCCGCGCGGCCATACTTCCAATGTAAGCAATCTTTTCGCT
>WBZZ01006468.1:27500-28528 GCA_019918135.1 Paulinella micropora | reverse complement strand
CCCTCCCCTTTTCCTTGTACATACAAACACACACACACACATACACACTTGCAGGTGACGTTCAGGGAGGGCGCGGACCAATCCCCGGGTTGCGAAACGGGTGACATCCACGTGATCTTGACCGAAAGGCCCGACGAGGACCGTCCCGAGCGCAAGTCCGGAGAAGCGCTCTCCACCAAAGAGACCTTTAAACCTGTCTTCAAGCGCCTGCAGAACGGGGTGGACCTGCTCTTTGAGTACGAGCTGACCTTGACCGAGGCGCTGTGCGGGTACAACTTTGGCATCAAGCATTTGGATGGCCGGATCATCCGGATCAAGTCGGCGCCCGGCAGGGTCACCAGCCCAGACGACGTGGTCTCCATCCACGGAGAGGGCATGCCTGTGTACAAACGCCCCATGAGCAAAGGTCTTCGCTTTCTTTTCTTTGGAGTTTCTTCCTCTTTCTTCCTTTTACTTCACTTCTTTTTCCGTTCCGTTCCGCTCCGCTCCCCTCTCCCCTCTTCCATTGCATGTCCTTTCCTTGCCTTCTCTTACCATCCTTCCTTTTCTTCTCACCTTTTCCCTTGCCTTTCCTTGTTTCCTCTTTAGGTGACCTCTACATCAAGTTTAGCATCAAGATGCCCACTCGCGAGCAGCTGGGAGATGATAACCAGGTCAAGAAACTCCGCAAGTTCCTGCCCAAGGCGCCAAGCTTGGCCGCGGACGCGGTGGCAGCAGTAGAGGCTGGCGAGGTTGAGACTTATGAGACGGAGGTGTTTGACGAAGCGGCGGCGCATGCCAAACGCGCCCGCGACCGCTCGCGCCAGCAAAACGCGGCCCATGACGAGGAGGAGGAGGAGGAGGGAGGAGAAGGCCCTAGTTGCAGAGCGCAGTAGGCGCGCAACACACAACACGCGCGCTCTCTTAAGTTTTCTACGCCCTTTCTTCTTTCGTCTCTTTGGCTCGATTCTCCTGGCTTCTTCTCTCCATTCATAGTCTGACACACCTTGTCTCCTCCGTCTCTTGCCCTCTCCACTCCGATCTTTCTC
>WBZZ01006468.1:20000-22500 GCA_019918135.1 Paulinella micropora | reverse complement strand
AATAGCCACGCCGAGCTTTCCTGCACAAATGATATTTACATATGTTAAATTTCTGCATAATATATTTGCGTGTAAAAAAGCGTTCCTGCCAACAAAAAAAAACTGAAAATGGCAGCAGAACATGACGGAAATGGCGGTCTAGCATTTATTCATAACATATTTGCGTGTAAAAAAGCGTTCCTGCCAATAAAAAAAGCTGAAAATGGCAGCAGAACATGACGGAAATGGCGGTCTAGCAAAGCATAGAGAGTGGAGAGGGGAGAGATTTACTTCTCTCGCAGGTAGAGCATAAAGCGGTACACAGTGGCGACGAAGTACAATCTAACACACAACCGCCACAGCCATGGAAACAGACTGTACTAGGCCGACAAAGCAACATATAGATAATAGATAGATAGATAGATAGATAGATAGATAGATAGATAGGTAGGTAGGTAGGTAGGTAGGTAAGTAGGTAGATAGATAGATAGATAGATAGATAGATAGATAGATAGATAGATAGATAGATAGAATATAGATAGATAGATAGATAGATGAGATATCGACTAATGTCAGAAAAAAGGAGCTTCTGATTTCGTCAACCAAGGAAGTCTGTGGGTAAAGTATTAACCCGATGCCCAGCTAAGCCGTGATGTTTGCACGGAAGGGACTGATACAGGCGATACCAAAGCTCCCTAGTACCAGGCGGGGCCAGGGCTCGTTCCATAAGCGCCCCTTGCAGAACGAGCTCCCACCTCCATTACAGAGGACCCAGTAAGCAGATGGAGTTTCGAGACTGTTCGACAGTCTAGTATAAACCGACAGAGCACTGTGGGTTTTATTCCGGGCTCAACAAGCGAGAAAGGGCACCCTGAGGGAACAGGATTGTGCTTCCCGTCGCTATTTCGGCATGTGACTTATAGGCGTATGGCTAGGCACACATAAGGCACCCCACCACGGGCCCAGCACACCCACACCATCCCCTAATTCTCTGTTTGTCGACAGATGGCACCCATTTCAAGATAGATAGATAGATAGATAGATAGATAGATAGATAGATAGATAGATAGTTAGGTAGATAGGTAGATAGGTAGGTAGGTAGGGAGGTAGGGAGGTAGGGAGGTAGGTAGATAAGTAGGTAGGTAGGTATGTAGGTAGGTAGGTAGGTAGGTAGATAGATAAATAGATAGATAGATAGATAGATAGATAGATAGATAGATAGATAGATAGGTAGGTAGATAGACAACCTGAGGAAGATGCTTGCACCCAGCAGAATCTGCAGCCGAAGTCAAGATTCAAACATACATGTTCCTGCAGCCCAGCTTGCACAGAAACGTTCGAAGGGTGCAAAAGCAAGCCAGCAATCTTTGGCCTGTGTTACACCATCTAACAATTCGGGTTCCGGGTGCGATAACCACCCAGGCTTGCCTTTTCTAGCCTGGGGTGGCTCTCTCTCAGAGGTTCCTTGTCCTTAACCACAATGAGCAATATATGATTTCAAACTCTTCGTTCTCAGCCGGTTCTGATCTTCGCGGCTTGTGTAGTGGCTCACTTTAAAGCTCTCATCAAAAGCTTTCTAATGAGCCATAACACAGGTTGTAGATACAAATATTGACTGAGATCGAAGCGCTTGAAGTCATTGTTCGTTGTGCTTAAGAAATAGGAACTTCTCCTAGAGCCAACCCAGGCTAGCCTTTTCTCGACTGTTGTGGCTCTCTCCCCCACAACCCGAAGCTTAGGATGAGTGTGGGGATTGTGCCTTGTAAGCTTAGGACGAGTGTGGGGATTGTGCCTTGCTTTTTTACCCAGGAGATGAGCGCGGTGTACTTGGTGCACTCGGTCATGAAGACGAAGCGAGTATTACCATTAGCGTCTGTCCCCACACCAGCCAGACAGACAGATAGATAGATAGATAGATAGATAGATAGATAGATAGATAGATAGATAGATAGATAGATACAGTCCGAGACAGTGCCTTCCTTTGCTGGGCTCTTGCCTTTCTTTCTCGTTCTTTCCTTCTTTCTTTCCTTTTCTTTCCTTCTTTCCTTGCTTCTTTCTTTCTTTCTTTCTTTCTTTCTTTCTTTCTTTCGTGTTTTCTTTCTCCGCTTTGATTTGCTTTCTTTCTTTCTTTCTTTCTTTCTTTTTTTCTTTCTTTCTTTCTTTCTTTCTTTCTTTCTTTCTTTCTTTCTTTCTTTCTTTCTTGCTTGTTTTTTCTTTCTTTTCTTCCTTCCTTCCTTCCTTCCTTCCTTCCTTCCTCCCTTCTTTCCTTACCTGCCTACCTTCCTTCTTGACTTTCTTCCTCCTTCCATTCTTTCCCTGACCCTTCCTTCCTCCTCTTCCTTCCTTCCTTCCTTTTCTTCCTTCCTTCCTTCCTTCCTTCCTTCCTTCCTTCCTTCCTTCCTCCCTTCCTTCCATCCTTCCGCATATGTCTAGTCAGTCTGTGCAAGCACCTGTCGGTGACCCCAGCACATGTTGCTCTGTGGTTTCCCAAACATACTCACACTTTTGGCCTACAGATAGA
>WBZZ01006468.1:10000-12500 GCA_019918135.1 Paulinella micropora | reverse complement strand
CCGCAAAGACAGGGTTTTAGAATTAGCTGCTGAGACAATACTTGAGACAACCACAGTGCATGACATGGACAAAGCCATGCAAGGGTGCTTCCTTCGTTTTGAAGACGCATGCCCCTTCGACCTCTCCTGGGCTCGCCTCATCGGAACCCGTAATCCCCGTTTAATCTCTTGGGTCATCAACGCAAGCACAAACTCGGTTATTACCCCCGACCTTAGACGTCTGTGGGGAATCATTCCCAACAACAAGTGTGCCCTCTGTTCTGGTCAAGCACATCTATGCCACATCCTCTCCGGTTGCCATGTTGCCCTCAAACAAGGCCGCTATACCTGGCGTCATGACTCTGTGCTCTGCACTATTGTAGCTCCCCTTCAAAAACACATCGAGAGCCATAACAAACGCTCCCCTATAGACCAAAATGAATCAAAGTCTATGTTTGTGAAAGAGGGCGAGCAGAAGCCTAAGGGACAGTCATTTCATCGACCATCCCTGCTTGACACTGCAAACGATTGGCAACTCCAAACCCAATACACCGGTTCTGAGCAAGCCTTTCCTGTCCACATTTGTGTCACTGACCTCCGCCCCGATATCGTTGTCTGGTCACTGTCTACCAAGATATGTATTCTGATCGAGCTAACGTGCCCGGCCGAGGAAAACATCCTTGACGCACGAGCCTACAAGACCAACCGATACAACGAGCTCAAATCTCAAATCGAGGACAACGGATGGACCTGCCACCTTCGACCAATCGAATGCGGGGCTCGCGGCATGGTATCGTTCTCTGTTCATCGATGTTTCCGCGCCTTGGGTTTTTCCCATCCCCAATCCAAATCCCTTTGCTTCAAGCTATCGTCCTGCGTAGCTCGTTGCTCTTTTGCGATTTATCGCTCCTGTGCAGTCAAAAATTGGACTAATCTTCCTCTAGTCCGTATTGGTGACTGCATTCCATCATAGCCGTCCAGTGTTGCATAGCCCGGGCTAGGTCCCTGCGGGGGTTTAGGCCTCATACAATGTCATCATTGTAGCTTGCGCAAGCTTACGGTGCTCAAAACACTTGGACTAACGGCTTGAACGGCTTCCTTTTCTTTCTCTTCTTCCTTGTCCTCCTCAAGACCCCACTCTCCATTTTGCCTTTTTCTTCAAACCCCTTGGAGAAGATTTTGCTCATGTCCACCCTTACGAAGATCCTTCGAGCCTCCTCGAAAAGAAGAGTCCAAAAGTGCACGTCCATCCGGACTATAAGTCACAACCCGGCATTGTCAACCCGGATTCCACCCACAGTGTTGACGCCGAGACATACTCTCATTTCGTCCAAGAAGTGCCCCGAAAGAACCAATCGAAAGAAGAAAGCACCTGATTTTGCCATCAACACCAAGCGTATGGAAAGACATTGAAGAAGAGCTCCAATACGCCCTCCCTCTCATCCTCCCCTTATCTCTCATCCTGCATTCCGTCATAGCCGTCCAGTGTTGCATAGCCCGGGCTAGGTCCCTTCGGGGGTTTAGGCCTTTACACAATGTCATCATTGTAGCTTGCGCAAGCTTACGGTGCTCAAAACACTTGGACTAACGGCTTCCTTTTCTTTCTCTTCTTCCTTATCCTCCCACTCTCCATTCCTAGATTGCCTTTTTCTTCAACGTCCTTCCTCCTCTTCTTTTTCCAGAACACAGTCTACCCGTGATTCCCATCCCGGACACATGCACAGTACACAAATTATTGTTTGATGTGAAACTGCGTTCCTTTGCAAGGACTACATTCCTTTGCGACATCTCATCTGTCTATCTATCTATCTATCTATCTATCTATCGACCTATCTATCTACCTATCTACCTATCTATCTATCTATCCATTTATCTATCTATCTATCTATCTATCTATCTATCTATCTATCTATCTATCTATCTATCTATCTTAATGGGTGCCATCTGTCGACAGACAGAGAATTAGGGGATGGTGTGGGTGTGCTGGGCCCGTGGTGGGGTGCCTTATGTGTGCCTAGCCATACGCCTATGAGTCACATGCCGAAATAGCGACGGGAAGCACAATCCTGTTCCCTCAGGGTGCCCTTTCTCGCTTGTTGAGCCCGGAATAAAACCCACAGTGCTCTGTCGGTTTATACTAGACTGTCGAACAGTCTCGAAACTCCATCTGCTTACTGGGCCCTCTGTAATGGAGGTGGGAGCTCGTTCTGCAAGGGGCGCTTATGGAACGAGCCCTGGCCCCGCCTGGTACTAGGGAGCTTTGGTATCGCCTGTATCAGTCCCTTCCGTGCAAACATCACGGCTTAGCTGGGCATCGGGTTAATACTTTACCCACAGACTTCCTTGGTTGACGAAATCAGAAGCTCCTTTTTTCTGACATTAGTCGATATCTCATCTATCTGTCTGTCTGTCTGTCTATCTATCTATCTATCTATCTATCTATCTATCTATCTATCTCACCTTACGAGATACAAACGCCGAGCAAATACCTGCAGACAACAGACAACATACATATATGTAG
>WBZZ01006467.1:10000-12500 GCA_019918135.1 Paulinella micropora | reverse complement strand
TGGTTTGGGACCTGCTCGCGGTTTCTGGGCAGAAAACACAATGTAACGTAATGTAACGTAATGGAACGTAATGTATTGTGATGTATTGTATTGCATGGTATTGTATTGTTTTGTATTGTATTGTATTGTATTGTATTGTATATTGTACTGTATTGTATTGAAATGTAATGTAATGTAATGTAATGTAATGTAACTTGTTTGCGACCTGTTGGCGGTGTTTGGACAGGCTCATGGCCGAGGACAAAAAGGCAGTAGTACAGGACAAAAAGACAGTAGTAGGGCGGTGGAAGGACAAAAAGGCAGTAGTATGGGAGCTGAAAGGACAAAATGCAGTAGTATGGCAGTGGACAGGACAAAAAGGCCGTGGTATGGCAGTGGAAAGGGCAGAAAGGCAGTGGTATGGCAGTGGACAGGACAAAAAGGCAGTAGTAGGGCAGTGGACAGGACAAAAAGGCAGTGATATGGCAGTGGAAAGGGCAGAAAGGCACTAGCATGGCAGTGGAAAGGGCAAAATGGCAGTGTTCTGGACCTGTTCGCGGTGTTTGGGCAGGCTCATGCCCGCAAGCACACGCGGCAGCACGAAGCTGAAGTTGCGAGCCATTTGGACCTGCGACAGGCAAGAGTTTCCTACGTGTATGCGGCAGCAGTACAAAACATTCTTGAGAATAGCAGTAGGAGTGGGGCAGTAGAGAGGACAGGAAGGAAGTAGCGGGGCAGTAGAGAGGACAGAAAAGCAGTAGTGGGGCAGTAGAGAGGACAGGAAGGAAGTAGCGGGGCAGTAGAGAGGACAGAAAAGCAGTAGTGGGGCAGTAGAGAGGACAGAAAGGCAGTAGTGGGGCAGTAGAGAGGACAAAGTAGGAGTGGGGCAGTAGACAGAAAGGCAATAGTGTGGCAGTAGAGAGGACAGAAAGGCAGTAGTGGGGCAGTAGCGAGGACAGAAAGGCAGTAGTGTGGCAGTAGAGAGGACAGAAAGGCAGTTGTGGGGCAGTAGAGAGGACAGAAAGGCAGTAGTGGGGCAGTAGAGGAGACAAAAAGGCAGTAGTGAGGCAGCAAACGCATTGGTAGTTTTATATAATAGTCTTACCTCATGCAAGGCCAGAGTTTGTCCGTTTGAGGTGTCGGTCCGTCCTGCGCTTGCGCCTTCTAGGTAGAAAGGGAGGAAGGGAGCAAGCGAAAGTGAAGAGCGTAGTTCGGGTAGGTAGATGGGTAGGTAGGTTTGTAGGGTAGGTAGGCGGAGGTAGGTAGGTAGGGTAGGAAGGTAGGTAGGGTAGGTAGGTAGGTAGGGTAGGCTGGTAGGTAGGTAGGTAGGTAGGTAGGTGGGAAGTTGAGAGGACAGAGTTGAGAGGACAGAAAGGGGCAGTGTAGAGAGGACAGAAAGGCAGTAGTGGGGCAGTAGAGAGGTGAAAAAGGCAATAGTGGGGCAGTAGAGGACAGAAAGGCAGTAGTGGGGCAGTTGAGAGGACGAAAAGGCAGTAGTGGGGCAGTAGAGAGAACAGAAAGGCAGTGGGGCAGTTGAGAGGACGAAAAGGCAGTAGTGGGGCAGTAGAGAGAACAGAAAGGCAGTGGGGCAGTTGAGAGGACAAAAAGGCAGTAGTGGGGCAGTAGAGAGGACAGAAAGGCAGTAGTGGGGCAGTTGAGAGGACGAAAAGGCAGTAGTGGGGCAGTAGAGAGAACAGAAAGGCAGAGTAGTGGGGCACTGTGGAGAGGACCTGGCGAGAAGAAGTGGACAAGCACGCGATCTCTCGTAGCCTGCACTGTGCGTGCTTCCCATAGCTGAATATAGCAGAGAGGACAACAAAGGCCGTGGTGGGGCAGTAGAGAGGACAGAACGTATTGTCGAGGGCCCGTGGGTCGTGACACGAGCTGTGGGTAAGCAGTACATCTGCTATCTCCCTATCCATCTAGTTAGCTAAGCTAGCTATCTATCTCAAGTTCATTCCACGCGGCGTGAAGGACCCGGGCAGTAGTGCGGCAGTAGACAGGACAGAAACGGCAGTAGCGAGGGCAAAAAGGCAGTAGAGATGAAAAAAAGGCAGTAGTGGGGCAGTGCGGGCAGTTCAGGACCTGTCGTTGCTGGTAAAGGGGAAGAGACTTGACCACCATGGCACGCAGGCAGGACACTTCAAACAGGCTAGCAGCTGAGTCTAGAGGAGAGAGAGAGAGAGAGAGAGAGGAGGCAGGGAGGGGAAGAGGGAGGGAGGGAGGGAGGGAGGGGGAAGGGGGGGGGGGGGAGGGAGGGAGAGAAAGGGAGAGAAAGGGAGGGAGAGGGAAAAACGGGGGGGAGGGGGGGGGGGGGGGAGGAATAACAAAAGTATGAAGAAGAAGAAGAAGAAGAAGAAGAAAAGAAGAAGAAGAAGAAGAAGAAGAAGAAGAAGAAGAAGAAGAAAAAGAAGAAGAAGAAGAAGAAGAGAAGGATATGTATATGCGAAGTGCAATGGATGCACTGTTGAGTATGTTTATGCGTCAGCAGTAAGTATGTGTGTCATGTGTGCATGTATGT